>VDFB02155910.1:72581-179424 GCA_007258455.2 Sequoia sempervirens
CTTCAAAAATTAGTAAAAAATAAAATATTCATTAAAAAATTATTAGAAAAATCGCGCATTGACTACATACTGTTAGCTAACTTCTGACCATAGCGATTTTAAAAATACTAAAAAAAAAATCACCGTACAAGGGTCGTACAAGAGTTGTTATGTTATGTTTTTCTAACAAAAACAACACCAATTTATGTACGTCCCTTGTTTGAACCCCTTAATCTCAACCATTTTCAAAATAAATTAGTAGTTTAGAAAGTAGACTCAGAGCACTTCAATCCTTCTTTTTGTTCCATCTCAAAATTTTGAGTGTAACTATCCTCAATTTCATGTCCAAAGTCAGTATTTCCTGATTTCAAAAAAAAAGTGGCCACTTAAGCCCCATTTTTGGGAACCATCTTGGTGCACTTACCCAACATTCTATAAAGAAAAAGGTAAAGAATGTAAAGCAGTTGTTCAATTAGAAATACACCAACATGTTTTCCTATCACAAGATATAAGGGCATGAATACCTAGGTACACAATGAGGTGAGCCACTTAGAAAATATTTTAGAAGAAGCATGAGAAAATTCAAAAGCCCTCCATATGAGTATTGAGGCATTTATGTCTCCTCAACAAATGTAAAACTCTTAGCCTAGTGGGATATCCACAATACAAAACCAAATATTACCACTAGGTTTGCAAATATTATTTATGCACAACATAACTTTCCAATCATTCCTAGTAATAGATTAATGTTCTCTTCTAGGCCCAACTTGGTTAGTAAGTCCCTCCCATGCGTTTATGTTTGTAGGAATAATTCATATAATGTAATTTTTTTAAGGGAGGTATCTTAGGAATTTCTTTGTATTGGTACTATCACCTCCCTAAAGAGTCAATTAATTTGTTTTAGTAATTCATTAGTGAGTTTTTCATGATATTGGACATGGATAAGCTTATCAAGATAGGAATTTGGGAATTACTAAGAATGAAATAGAATGCCAATGAGTTGGCAATGTACTTTCTCATTAATTTGAGGAAAGTTTTGTAATTATTGATAAGTACTTCTAGTATGGATCATAAGGAAACATTCAATATTTTTTGGGGGCACTAGACTCATTACCTCATTTCAGGTGGTGAAGGGGCTAAATTACTAGTCTCTCTACAATCGCTAGCGGTTATCTAGGAGGCTAATTTTTTTTATAATTTTCCATAATTCTTATTAATAGCTCAACATTCCCTATTCCATTTATTTCAACACAAGGATAGGATTCATCTATAGAAGATTAATACTTTTTTCATTGTACCCTATGCCTATAAATTCTTATGCTCAATATAGTTTATTCATAGCCTCAAGTATTCACCAATTCCCATATCCAGATATTTTCTATCTCTATTGCTATAAAAATGATGTTCAAATTATTCCAAAGGAGGATCCAAAAGAATTTGGGCTCTCTAAGGACACAAGCTGCCACCTGCAACACCAAAAATATTTTTGTGAAACTTTTAAGTTTACAATTTATTTACATGCTTTTAAAATGTTTCATATAGTAATTAGAAAATTTAAATTGTTCTAAGAATAATAAGTTTTTCTTGTCATTTCTTGGATAGAATAGGAATCTTTATTTTTCGTAGATTAGATTTATTTATTTTAGATATAATATATTAGTTTTATTCATTTTCTTGTTATAGTGTCAAAAATTACAAACTGTCATAGTTTCACATTTATGTTTTGTGTCCACTTTGATGTCCATTCCCTTAAAGTGTTTATGTAGGCTAATTCTAGCCTTTGCATTAACCTTTCTCTTTCTCAAGGTGTCGAGGCCCCATTTCTCATGGTTATCTTTTGTTGTCACTTTATGTTCAATTTTGAAGGAGCGTGATGCGTTTTCTTCCAATTGTTATCTCTCTCTCTCTCTCTCTCTTGTTCTTCATAATTTCTGTACACCATTCTCAAGTCTAGTATGGAAACATGTATCTTCATAGATCTTTCATGAAAATTAAAAAATAGTTTAATCATCATCCTTTCCTATTGTTGGTGTGATGGTTAGAATTCGTCCTTCTATTCAACTCTATGCATATTCCTCTTTCTATTTATTGTTTTTCCTTATTTATTCTTAAATATTTTATATATGGTTTTCCTTTGTATATCATGTCTACGGTTTTCTATGTGTTTTCTATTTTCTATTTGTGTGCCCTTTTGTGCTATTTGTTTTAAAGTGCACAAAATATAAATTCCCCCACTATATTAGGAAGTTGCCCCTTTCAAATACAAAGAAAAGTTTCTTATTGAATGACAACTTCTCAAATTTCCCATTCAATGACAATTTCTTCAACTATTGTAAATATTTTTCACTTTCCATTAAGTGAGACCCACTAATTTTAGCAAAATATTGTAGCAACAAAGTTATTTACTAGTGCATATAAGAAAAATAATTGGAAACAAACTGACATGAAAGAACCTTCCCTTTCCTTGAAAAATTAATATTTATTAGGTGCACAAGAATGATGAAAAAAATAATGAAAATTTATGTTCTTTCCAAAAGAGCACCTCAAGTTTGCCTCTCTACACTTTTTCTTCTTCCAAGTTGTACTAAAGTTGCTCACCATGATTGGGTAAATGGATATATTATGATTTTGAATTGTGTGATCCCATATTTCCATTTCTACCTTATCATTGTGATTTTTTGAGAAAAAAACTTATAAATTGTTCACATTTCTTTGTGACATTCAAGTTTTTCTAATGAGTATATTGGTAAGACTCTAGTCAAAATCTACTTGTGGAACAATTTTTTGAGGAATGTATTTGTTGGAAATAGGTTGCCATTCAATTGCAAATCCTAAACATTAATTATTTCATGTATCTCCTAGATTCTTGGAATGTGTTCAATAACACTAAGATTAGGATGAGATTAATATTTGATGAAATAATCATGATTATTGACATTTGTAATTAATTCTAAATGTAAGAAGCATGTGAGGGCGTCCATAGTGAGTTCCTAAATAATAGGGACACATGGGACACTCACCTTGTGTTCAGTTAACTATACAGAGTAATAGTTAACACTTCTGAATGCATGTAAAGATCCTAGGAGTTAGGATTTGGTGTTTGCATGCTTGAAGTTTAGTTAAGTTCAATTAAGTTCAGTTCAGATCAGTTCAGTTCAATTCAATTCAGTTCAAAATCAGTTTAGTTTAGTTCAGTTCAGTTCAGTTCAGTTCAATTCGGTTCAGTTATCTTCAGTTGCATGCAAGTGCATGTTGCATGGATGTTGGTTATTTTGAGTTGCATGTAGTTAGCTTCAGTTAACTTGTAATGCATGGCTAATAACATTGATTTGTATGACAGATAACAGGGACTACCTCTAGTTAACAAGGGATGACCATTCTTTGGGAATGGTGTTGAGTAAATGTTTCAGTTAACTATAAAGAACTTGAAGCCAACTTGGGCACCCAAGATGCTTTATTGGAATTACCTCTGATGCATGATAAGATATTTTTGAAGGCTCAGTTAAGTAGCTTTACTTAAGGGTGCCAACTTTGAGGAAGAGCTTTGGAATTATCACCGAAGTGAAGGAGAAGTTGTAGCTTCAGTTTGGGACACTCAAATGCATGAAGCACATGTTGTAAGCTTTAGTCTTCACTGAATAACTCAACTTGAAGGAATATGGCATACCTTTTCAAGGGCTTGAGCTTATGCATTGTAATTATCACCATTTGATTATTACAAGGTTGCATATTGTCTCTATATCTCATTCAAGTTGAATAGAGTTGTCATAATTGTTATTGCAGGTGTGAAGAAGATTGGTAAAGACAGAAGAAGCATTCTCAAGCAAGAATTAGAGCTATTGTAATTCAGAGATTGAATAATAGAATAATTCTTGGTGGAGTTTTCTCCCGAAAGGGTTTCTCCACGGTATATCTTGTGTGATCTTTCTAATATCCTATCTAGTTCTTCTATCAACTTCTCTCTTCATTCTACAACAATAAAATGAGTTAATCAAGATAATTATCCACAAAGAATTTATGTAACAAAGAAAAGACTTACTTCTAACAGCAATATTGAAGTTTTACAGAGTATTAAGCTAAGAAAACACCTCAATTTTCAACAGTATCTTTAACTCTCTTTTTTTAATTATTTCTATAAATTCAAGATTTAGACAAAATAGGGATCTAAGGCATAGATATAAGAATTGCTCGTGAATATGGTTTAAACACATGAATTGAAACCTATCTCATAAAATAATAACTTGAAAACTAAGTGGCCCATTTAACATATATTAAAAAAAGGAAAATTTGAGAAAATTAAAGTGTCTAAAACCTTTTGAACAAATCCATTTGTGTATACCCTATAATAATTGTAGTCCAAGAGGATGTATCCCCTTTGAGGCATTCTATCGAGTAGTTTGTGTGCCTTGCTTATGCTTCCACAATTTGCATGCATGTCTACCAAGGTAGTTGCAACTATCATATCTAACAAAAAAAACCCTTCCTTTATCCATTGATAGATGCCCATAACCTATTCCAAATATATTTCCATACAATATTCCAAAGCTCCCATTTGACATAGGCTAGGAGAATGTTGACAAAGAGGCCTTAATTATAGTTTTACATCTACCTATTACATTCACTTGAAGGTTAAAAAATTAAAACATCTAAAATAGAAGGCAATAGAATCACTTCCTAAACCAAAAATGAAATAAAAGACATGAAATGTTTTGGGTGAGTAACTAATAGCATGGACATGTCTAACAACATTGACCTACAAAGAGAACAACTAGTAGCATGGACATGTCCAACAACATTAACCTACAAAGTGAATAATTAATAGTATAGACATGTCCAACAACATAGTCTATAAACTATACATCTACATTTCAACTATATAAAGGAACAATTATTCATAACATGACTGTTGAATAAAAAATATTTTAACAAATATATAAACATAACACCATTTCGATGAATTTCCTATATTTTAAAATTATACAATATTTGTTGCATATTACATACTTAAAAATAATATATATTATTTTTCCAATTAAAATTTTATAGAATCCTTTCAAAAAATTAAAATTTTATAGAATCCTTTCAAAAACCTCATTTAACATATGTCAACAATCATTACAAATCATTAGAAACGGTCCCTACGGAAGATTAGGGATGTAAAGACCAATTTTCTATTTCTCCTACATTAATTTTTTTTTTTTCAATTAAATTATATTCAAGATGAGTTTTATATCTAACGAGTTGATGTTAATCATTATCTCTTTGGAATATTTTGTTGCTACTTATAATTTAGATAGTAGTCAATAATAATAATAATAATAATAATAATAATAATAATAAAATCAATTCTATCTCTCTTAAGGTTTAATTTGATTGTTGATGTCAAATAATATTTTTATGATGATTATTTATTTAAAGTTATTTTTTAAATATTAAGTTATAATTTATTATCAAAATTATATATAATTTTTGTATATATGTATCACAATAATTTTATATATTATGTCAATTCATATAGTTCAAAATTAAAACTACTCTTTGAAATAAAATGTTACTATGTATTATAAAAACAAATGTTCTCATCAATTTTAATCGTAACAAACTTGTTATTCATATATACATTGACAAATGAATTGGTAAGACTATCTACAAGTGGGTAAAACAAACCAAGAAAGATGGTAGAACAAACAAGAGGTAAGATGTGAAACAAGTGACTTCAAGTACGAACATAGATAAAATACAATTAAAACAAATCATATTACATTGCAAACAAACGATATTACATAAAATCTTACAATCTATGGTAAGAATCAATCTTATAACCACTCTACTTAAATATTAATTAGTTTAATAATCAAATAATCAATAGAAAATTTAGACTTGATTGCTAAAAAGTAGAAAATATTTATAAATATGTTTATCCAATATATTGTATAATATTTTTTATTATCACATAGTAACAAATATTTTTGATGAAAAATTATTACAATATAATATAAAAATATTCATATTTTCAAAGGATTGTAACTCAATTGGTTGAGCACAATTGGTGAGGATGATAGTATGTGATATATAATCCATACACCAAGGTTGAAACCCCCAAAGGTGAGTTCGGACCAACTTCAACCCCAAGGTGAGTTAGACTGACTAGATCCCCTACATTTGACTGTGTGTTTAGACCAAGCTCGACATCTAGATGACTTTGACACAGTGGATCCCCAACATATGACTGCTTAAGACCAAGTTCGACAACTAGATGACTTTGACAGACTGGATCCCCAACATATGACTGCTTAATAAGATAACTGAAAATTTGATATCTTTAAAGAAATATTCATCAAAATTAATTCTTGACTAATACACTGGAATATGTTTAAAAATAGCCCCTAATAACAGCCACCTCAATCTATAAATTACTACGATCCGCCCTCTGATCTCGAAGAAGGGGACGGTGCATCCCACACAGCAAATGAACACCGCGAACCATAAGCAGCTGGGAGCCACCAAAACATAAAACCCTGTTGAATATGAAACAATGGCTGCCATGAACGCCAACGAGACGAGTTCACTTGCAAAGGCAGATCCAATTTTCTGATTTCCGAAATTTCTGTCCAACATGGAACCCTCATGCTGTGACAGCAACCCAGAACTCTCACCCTGTAACAGAAACACAGAGAAACCTTTTCTGAGTAACAGAAGTAATGCCAACATAGAGAGGCACATAGCTAGACTGTTAGATGTTATGAAAGCCTTGAGTGCAGCCGAATGCAGCGGCACTGGAATACCCTGCTTACTACTCACTCTCCCTGGAACTATGAACGCTGCAGCGACAGTAACAGTAGCTATCAGAATTGCAACTATTGAAAGCGTTTGGACAAGTTCCTTTTCAGAGAAATCCTCCCTAATATCCTCAGTGTGAGGCATTTTTTGTGATCTGTTTACAGAGGATGCCTCTTCTTCCATATTAATTAGCTGTGCTGTCTCCAATGCAGTTTCTTCCTTGGCTGTTGTTAATCTTCTCCCATTCTCAGGCATATTGATACCATTTTTTACTGCTTCGATCTCCCAAAGTAGTGCAGCAATCCCCTTTCTATTCACTTGTATCTCCTCCCAGTTGTATGGTGTTGTTTTATCTGTGATCCAGAGATAATGGCATTAGCAAATCTTTTAGTAGCCGAAAAAAAGTGCATCCAGATTGCTGGATAGACAAGGGCCGATTTGATATCCCTCCTACGTTTTAACGGCCATTAATAAGATTAAAAGAAACTGCTTTCCCCACGCAGGAGGAATGGTTCCCACTGTTTTGGTGCTCCCGCGGTCCCTTTCAATATGGAAAATTGAAGTAGGGAAAGAGTATAGGTAAAATTTAAATATATTTTAATATATTAATATTTTATTAAATGAAATACTATAGAAGTTGATTATATGGAAATGATTAAAAATTAGAAACGATAATTTGAGATTGGTGTAGTAAGTGTTAGAATTTATTTTGAAAGGAGAAGGGTGAATATTGGTTTTGCTAACACATGGAAGATGGATTTTGGCTGAATTCAAATTTCTATGATCCATAAATTAGACAGCATGTTGGATGTGATTGCATAGAGATTTGAAGGTTGAAAATGTCATAGTAAATGACTGGTTTACTTTGATCCATTGGGTATGAGTATGGGATGGATTACATGACTTGAGCAAAATTGGAAATAGCATTTCATGAACCAATACTTCTCGAGGATGATCCATTAGGGATTGTGTTGGAATAATCAATCATCTACAGATGAAAGAGTAAAATAAGGAATATAAAGGGTCATTAAGTGAAGAGCATCAAAAGTCAACAGATCAATAGTCATGATGAGATGTTATAAGATCAAGAGTCATGTACGTAAGAATTGAAGGCTAAAAGACAAGAACACGAGGCTAAAAAACATCTGAAGTTATATTTATTTATGGTTCCTAAATAGAAAGTTTGAGCTTAGTAATACAAACTCTCTATATTTGTGTTGTTTTTTTCTTATTTCATTGTTTATGGATGTTGCTTAGTTGCAAAATGATTTAATAATCAACAAATATACTAATACAGGTAACCGTAAGTGCAATCTTATTTGTCGTTGATTGATCACTTTTTGTAGTTTATTTTATCTCTCGGTTTTTCTTGGCACACAACTTTTTTATAAAACCTCTTTACATTTTCATTTCCAGTTCTTAAGAGTGGGGAACCCTGTGTCTGTTTTCAACTAACACTGATTCAATCATTGAATGTGAATATTGTGTTGTTTATGCATAATAGTTGACAAGTCCACTTAAAAGACAACCTATCAACTAATTAACACTAATGAAGAAATTATATGAAAGAAAGTTGTTATTATGATGGTATCATGATTAATAGAATCAGAGAAAATTTTAGTACTCTATAGTAAGGGTGAAAATAAGTAGTTATCTCAATTTTTTTCTTCTTTGTAAACAAATCAATGTATGTATACATAAAATTGGAAAAGGGAATGAGATTAGTTTTATTCTAGTTTAAAAACTTAGATAATGAATTCAGGTATAAGAGTCTCCCTTATAATTGGAGATGGTTGACAATTTTGTGTTTATCTTCCTTTAGAAAATCAAGAAAGTTATATCATTAAATCTAGTTGTCATAACCTATAAATGTTACGAAACTTTTACAACAATAGCATCATTATACTATGATTGTAAAAAAAATCTCTCTAATAATTTTCTTTTTCGGGCTAGCAAATAGATTTCCTATACTTTGTTTCCATTTGCAAGCAATTGTGCATAATCTTTAACACTTATGTGATATGTGAATTTTATGCATAACAATGGATAGTTAGCAGTATATATATATATATATAAACATAAAAGAGAAAGGAAAAATAAATAATATTAATGATCTAATATAAATAAATAAATAATTCTTCTGACATATACTCTGTTCTTGAAATGATTGAGGGTATTTATTTTTAGCTAGTCACAACAGTTCTTGTGAAAATAAATAAGACTAGCCCCAATAAAATTGTACTGGGTGAATGCCCTACAATAGAATAATATATATAAAAAATAACAATAAAATATAATATATATCAAAAGAAATAAATATAGTGTAGCAAATTTAGTTTAAAACAAAACAGATTCATAGAAGTCATAAGCCTAGAAGGAAATAAGGTGTTTAAATCGTAAGGCATCTTTCTTTTTCCTTATGTGCCTTGTAGGAGCAAACCCACAAAAAATAAAATGATATTTAATATATGTTCTTATTTGAAAATAAAATGATAAGCACAAAAAAATTTATCAAGTATTCACAAAGAAACAAAATATCTCCCAAAATAAATTGGTGTGAAGCTAAGGAGGAGTGGCAGCTAGTTTTCTTGCTTAGGTTTCTCCCTGTTTTTAGAAGCCTCTAAATGGCTTGAACCTATAGTTCTATGGCAATTTTGGACCTACAAATCAACATTCCACCATACTCCTGCATAGGAATGAGAGAATTAGAATCCACAAATAAATAAATAAATCTAGCGACCCCAAAAAGGAAGTTGAGGCCCCACTTGTTGCTCTCTTTGATGTTTAAGCTATAAGAAGCTATCCTTGGGACGTTAGGAAGGGTATCCCATGATCCAAAAAGGAAAGATACAAAAATATAAGTTTTAAATGAAATGTAGCAAAATCTATCTCATAACCCCTACATCATAAACCAAATCTATGCAAATAATAATGGAAAGTATCTACAAAGCATATGAGGATATTACAAATGCAACCTTGGAAACAATAAACAAGAAAGAAACACAAAAAATGGTGTTTTAACCTGTTAACTGCCTCCCAGGCTATATTTACCAGTTAACACCAAAAGGAAGAAAAAAATATAAGAGAAAATATTGCATACTATGGCCTATAGGGCAAGCCAAGGCAGTGTGACCTTCCCAATGACACGCTATAGTTTTAAGGTAGAGACTCCAAAATGCATTGATAAGTATAAGAAAATCCTTCTTTATAAATAAGCAATAGTGTGGCTCTACAAGCAGATGCCCCCTCTTACCCTATTGACACCTCTCATTACAAAGTTTGCAAGAAAAAATTCTGGAATAGTAAAAAAAATTCAAATGAGACAAACTAGAACCAATCTTTGTATTGTTGTTGCTTTAATCTATTCATAGTAAACGAAAAGAAAATCTATAAAAATTTGGGTTTTAGGGCTACCGAAATCTTATTTGATTCAGAGATTTGACATGCATAAATATTAAATGCAAGATATTTTGATTTGATGGTCACTGAAAACCACTACATTTTAATGACAACTGAGCAATTGGAGAGGGTGAGATAGGTTTTCTGAGGATTTATGGCTTGGCAAGTCCACAGGGGAAGCCTATCGGCTAATTATTTAAATGATAAAAATTTAAAAATTATGTGTAACTAGTAGATAATGGTTCTTAATCATTGGGGTGTGTGTGGGGGGGTTTGGGGGTTATATCTTTATATTAAAATATTGAAATAATATAGTGTTAGGATTGCTTTAGTAATGGAGTGTCAATTTAAAAAATCAGGGGATAGAATTTTAAAAACCACTTTATTGAGACATATGCAAAGCTTATATACAAAGTATATTATATATTAAAACATAAACATTTGTCAATTAAAATTGTATTTTTGGACTAGTATCAACACTGCTATTAGAAGAGGCACCGTTAATTGTAAAATCCTAGTCAATCCCCTAAGGGTACCATGCTCATAGAAAACTTCAAGAAGGTTAAGCCCCACTTTGCCTGGTGTTTCTGAAGGGTATCATTCTAACCCACAATAGAGAAGCCAAAGGGAACCCATTATTCTAAGGGATCAATGTGAAGAGAAGGCCATAAAACAATTATAGATGAAAAACTAGCACTAGAAACTACAACTTCTAGTACCTCATTAAGACCCATTCTCCAACATGGTTTAATCAAAGCCAACATGACCACCCTAACTATCTCCTTCGACTCTCTATCCTCCAGTAAAATTATGAAAAACATAGAAGAAATATCAATATTGATACAATATCTTTGTGTTGAGAAGAGAAATAATTTACCCAATACCATCCTAATGGCATGCACTGTAATCATAGCATTCACTTTGAAGATAGTCTTCAAGAGAATTTTAGGATAAGGTGGTATTTACCTTGCAATCCTAAGTTATTTTCATGTGTCTCCATGATCCTTAGAAGGTGTACTTGGATGCCTAAGGAAATGATAGATAAATATTAAATATAAAAATACCTATGACATATTGTAATTACATTCATAAACGAAGGATAAATTCAATGGTGGTGGTTACAAGTAATAATGGAAAATTCCTCATCCTAGGCATCTGAATGAGAGATGAAGGGTCATCCTTAAATAGTGGGTTCATTATCAATTGCATGTTATCCAAAATGGAGCGCCATGTTGTGCATGTTTGATCATCAAAAGAGTAATGACGTGTAAGATGCTTTGGGAGTTACATTTTTCCTAAATTGGGCATGGGTTGATGGTGCCCATGTGAACATTTATTATATTTTACTAAGTTTATAGGTTATCCATGAATTTGGGCATTTTGCAAGTGATTTTTGCCTCTTTTTTGAGATACCACAATAGTATTCTCATCCCATCACTTCTATAAATTGGAAGCATTGGTTACTAGAAGTTATGTTGTTTTACAGGTCTCCATGTGTTGTTAGAATGCTATCAAAGATCAAAGTTTTAACTTGTGTTGGTGTACTTCTCTTCTTGAAGATTAATAACATACTTGTCCTCTTTTTCATGTTGACTTTTTTTTAAAAAAAAATTATTCATGTAAATTCTATGTCATCTATGGTTTGTTGATTTTCTTTCTATTGTTGATTTATGCAATCACATAGCTATCATATTTGGTAATATTTGATCTAAAAAAATCATATTTGCATACACTTTTGAAAGTTTTTTATTGTAGTATTTTCACCTTGTTTTTACAACAAATAATATCCAATATCTCGCCATGAAAGGATAAATTCATTTTCTTGGTGAGCAGTCTAACAGAAGACTTCATCTATTCTCGCCAAGAAAGCCATAAAAGATGGAAGAAAAATGAGTCTTAAAACCAAGAAACTCCACTCTAACCTATAATAATCCCTTAGCAAGACCACCCCCCAAAAATATCCATTCTCCTCACAACAAACCCTAGTGTTAGTTAAAATCACTACCATCACATGTGGGCAAAGGTCATGAAAAGATGGGATCATTATGGCAAAGACTAGGAATTTGTCTTGCCCATAAATTAACATCATCACCATTGATTAAAATCATGTCAGCATCCAATGCAAAGTTGGTGAGGGATTCCACATGGATTTTGGCCTCCCTATAAATGTAGTGTTTACTTAAATATTCCAACTTTTCAAGTAATGGCTAGGACTATTTTAAAATGTTTATAATTTTCTAATTTTGGGCCCTATTTTTCCTGAGGGAATTGATAAGAACCATTGAGTGCATGACAAAGAATATCATTATCTCGCAACCTATTTTTCTAAGAGTTCATGGGTTAGAATCTACAAATCAGTAGAAGTTAAGTTCATAAATACATAACGAGATATAAGTGCAACTAGACCCAAAATCTTAAAGATGACCTAACATAGAACAAACATGAACATTTTGATTCTAATCCACATACATGACTATCTAAAATATTTTCAAATTCTAAGATATAAAATTCTCATTATATACAGAATACAATAATCATTCTTCAATTATAAAATTAACTAATTTTTTATTAGTATTTATAATATATAATTATACTATCTATCTATATTATTTGCTCTAATGTATACCACTTCAACCATTACAATTTAATCTAAATTGATTTGTAAAAGGTTTTAAGTTTTCCTTGAATACATTTGGTCTCTATCTTTGCCGGTTTTATTCCATTTCAAAATCCGTGGTTTTATGATTTTTATTAATTAGACGAATTTTGAATTTAAAAATACAATTTGTGTAGCCTTGAGAATGTGAATTCAGCTTCTTTCCATTTTAGTTTTTAATTTGATATTCCTCCCACATTTAAGGAAACTATTTACCACCGGAGGAAACGTTTCCCACTTTTTCAATGATCCATTGCAATCAAATTATACTCGGAATGAGATTTATATCTAACCAACCTTTAGATCTCAACAATATTGACGGATGAAATTATTTTTTTAAATAGAAATCACATCATAATTACTTATATTTTTAGAGTAGGCAAATATTTGGTAAGTCATCCAATTTTTTATGTATTTGTTAATTATTAGAATTTGACATCACATTTGACAAATATCAATCACCTTCTGATCTTTCGGTTGGAGCTAATTTTTCTCGTGTTAAATTTTATAAAGGCAAATATCAATTACCTCCCCTAATAATGAGATTTATGTGGTGTGTCTGTAAGGATGGTTAGTTGTAGATCTATTACTATTATACTAGCAAAACCTTGGATATGTATTTTTTATTTCTATTATGTATAATTTTGTTAGTTTAAAAGTGACCTTCCATCTAATATCTAAAGGAGTGTGCATGGACAATTGATGGAAAAAAAAAAAATATAATTAGTGGGTAGATTTGAAAATAAGTCATTTAATTGGGACAACTCTCATTCTCTTGATGATGGACCACGAGCGTAATCCGAAATGTTGATGCAAAAAAATAGCACACAATTGAATTAGAAAAAACACTCTTATCATTATGGACTGTGGAAATCTAATGTCTCTAATAAGTCATTCAATTAATTTATTAGATCTCTTATGGTATAGTCATAGTTCCATGTGACTATTTAGGTTATTTTGTTTAAAATTTGATGTTAAATTTTTTTAGTATTTTATGATGTTAATGATCTTATAATATTTAATTTTAATAAATTATTTTAAATTGTACTCTTTTAATATATAAATTTTAAAATATATATTAATAAAGAACTATTTATAACTAAAAAAAATTAAGAGGTAAAATTTGAAGGGAAATTAAAAAGAGAGAAGAAATATATCAGCTACATGACATTTATCATTATGTAGTGGCTACATAATTTTAGCCACCCACCTTCCCCCTATCTTCTATTTTTTCATACATAATTTCAATCCCTAGAATATAGTAGCCACACTATAATAAGAAAAGACTCTAAATTATCTTTTTTTGCTTAATTTAAAATTTGTAAGAGATCACTTGTGTTGCAAAAATTTAAGTAGCAAATATAATTAAATAATTACATGGGACCATGGCATAAGTGACTCAATTTGATTAAAATTTGGTTTATAATTTTTTATTATATACACAATATAATGAGTCATTGTGTCTTATGTGAGGTTGTTTTCATAAATTTTATAATCACTTAGTAATCCTTACACAATTAAGGGAGCTTATTATTTATGTATATTTTTTGTTGATTTATTATTGAACTATGAAATATTTTTATATGATATAATTTATTATTTTAATTCATTACTAGTTGTAATGCTGAAATTAACATACTCAAGCTATTTTTCATTAAGTTTTCTATATATTTTAATAGGATTATCTTTATGTAATGATATATCAACAAGTGACATATTCTTGTGTTAAGCTTGGTTCATAGTCTAATCCCTATTCATTTTAGTTTGCTTTTCTTTGTATTTATTTATATACATTTGTTCATATCTCACCCCTAGTAAAATGTAGTTTCATACGTTTGTCTCTCACTTCAAGAATACTACATTTTCCCTCTAGTTTCTTTTTAAAAGATGGGGAATCGAATTTGTTTTTATCATGAGGAGAACATAAATTATCCATAAATTAAGGCATCAAGTTCAAAATCAAACTCTCTCGCCCCCTTTTACTAGCTAGTATGGACCAACTTAGCACATATTGTATCTTATATATTGTCATATAATGGTATTTGAATTCATTCAATGTGTACCTAATTTAATCAAGGAGAATCAATTACCATCATTGGCTAAGAGAAGACAAATTAGAGCACACTTCAATTCTAAAGTTTAGAAAAGGAATAAAATATACATCATCATCATATAGGCCACCTGCATGTTAGGGAATTTTGTCTCTAGTATTTTTTGTCATCATTAATTTGGTCTACCAAGGGGTTCAACCTAAGAGAAAATGGATTTTAGATTTTCAAATTTTAAAATATGTAGTAATTTTTGTAGAAACTATAATGTCCCCTCTTTAATTAATTAATTAGTGTGGAACCAAAACCCTATTCTCATATTTCTCATGGGCTAAGGGGAAGCTTCTAGGGAGATAATTTTATTTATTTTTGTCTCAAATAAGTTATTCTTTCTCAGAACTAGTAAAATGGGCCAAGTAAACAATAAATATTATTATTTATGAGCAAATTTATAAAATGGGACATGAGAATTCATAAATAATGCATAATATAACCATTGTAACATATCGAATCTCCATTATGATAGATTATATTGTTGGTAAAGGTGTCTCAACCTTGCTACCAATGTTATTATTATAAAAAAAATGTGATTTTTAGATATAAAATAGAAAAACTCAATTTTTGGACTACAGATTTAATTTTTAACCAAAATAAATTTTCTTGGTTGTTCAACACCATCTACAAGGGTATTTGTTGTGTAGATATTTTTTATATCTTCAATTTAAAAAATGTCTCAATCAGAAGATATTGAAGATATAATTTAGGCTACTCTACAACTAGGGTTTTTGCGTGCGTGGGTTTTGGTGAGGCTTTTCGGCCGCGTGGGTGGAGGAGGCTTCTCCTCCACCACAATAATTCTGAATAGTGGTACATTCCTTCAGTGGCGGTGTCGATCCCTGTTCTTTTATCTGAGGGGGTGTCCTTAGGCGGCTGTCGCACATGTGTTTCTGTCTAGCGTTTGATCCTTTGTGATGCTTGAGGATTCAAACCCCCCAAACGGCATCCTCTCCAACCAAAATGATGGGTTTTCCAGCTCTTGGCAGCCGAAGTCTTTCAAGGAGATTGTTGAAGGTGGGAGCAATCCTTTCCCGGTAGGAGCGAATGGAAGCAGGCCATGAAAGAGAAGATGGGGGACACAGAGGAGGTAAGTGTACCCTTGGCCCTCCTAGAATATACATCTTTTCTCCAAATGATGAGCTTTGGAAAGTGTTAACTAAAGAAGATAATAGGCTAAAGAATGTCGGGGTATTCCTAGCGGCTATGGATCTTGAAAGGATCCAAACAAGAAGATATTTGGACTCTTGGCTTTTGGATGTTTGGGGGAAGAAAATGGGGATTTTTTTTACCTATTTCAGAATGATTCAAAAAGGCTTGTTTGTTGTATTTCTCAAAAACCATGAAACTCAAACTAGGGTTTTGGGGAAACAGTTCTGGACTATTGGGAAGAATGTATTTAGGGCTTTGCCTTGGGCACCGAATGCCATAAGTGAGGAGATATTGGCCCTTTCGTGCCCTAGATGGGTCGTGGTAAAAAACCTACCTCTCCAAATCTGGAAATTCATTTCTCTACTGTTGGAACCCTACGGGAGGGTGTTAAAAATTGACAATGTTAAGGCTGCCCTCCCTCATACCAATGCTAGGGATCTTGTCTCTTTCAACCTCGGGTAGAAATCGCTGACATTCTCAAGTTAAACTTGGAATTTGGATGCACAGATTATCCCCTAGAAATCCTCGGGGGCTTAAATTCCTACTACCTATGTCAAAAGGAAGGACACATAAGAAAATATTGTCCTCTTATCAAAAGCAAAACTGCTCCCTAGAATTCTATAGTTGGTATCATTGAAAAAGAGAAAATGTTGAAAGAGCCTGGGCCTGATCGACTAAAGAGGGTATACCTTGGGAGTTGGATGGAATTGACCACCTAGCAAATGGATCGGGCCCAAGCTCGGATACCCACTTTACTAAAGAAATATCAAGTGGGGAGACCGCCCAGATGGTGGAAGTTTTGAACACTAAAAACATGGAAAATTTTGTGGATGACACTGCCAAAAAGCGCATGATTTCAAAACCTGCAAACAAAGTGCCACCTAAAGCAAGAATTAACACTGAAAAGAAAACTGAAATAAATGAAGGTCCAACCAAAAAATTTGAAGCCCCTTGTGAGCAACCTTTGAAAGAAAACCTCATGGAGGTTGACTCTTTATTGGGGGATGTTCGTCCCGATGCCTCCTCCCAATCCATTGAGGATTCTTTGGAGGATGTCTCTGAAAATATGGAGTTTGATGGGGATTTGCAAGCGGGGGTCTCGATGTCGGGACCCCCAAGAGAGGATGTTGGCACTGCAAATAGGGCGTGGAAGACCGCCCAACAGCTTACACTGGAAAATTTGAAGAACCCGAGTGTAGTGGGTGGTTACACCAGTTGGGACAACCCTAGTAAACATTCAACCAAATCCATTAAGGTTGCCTCTGAATGTAAGTTCCTCCAAGGGAGCCCAACTAAAGTAAAGCACATTGTGTCCGCCTTTGAGGCCAAGACCCTGTACACCGACACTCTGCAATGTTCCACCAATGGGCTACCCAGAATTCATGATGTTAATATTCCCTTGTTGTCCACCGATGGTCTTAAGGAGAGTTTGGGTGTGTCGGTGTTTGTTGGAAAAGGTGGAAGCTGCAAAGAGATTTTAAATCTGGAACTTGATAGTGTGTCTAAGCCAAAACTATCTAAGACTACCCAAGCCATGGAGAAAAATGAGAGTGTTATCATTTCATCAGGTAAAAGAAGGATTGACAGGCCAAGAAAGGAGCAAGGGGCTCTAATCCCAGTTGGGAAAGGTAACTTGAAGACTCTGTCGCAACCCAATAGGAAAAAGTTAAGTGTTGTTATTCAAATCCCAACAACTAAAAGGATAGAGGTAGAAAACAATGTTCCCAAATGCTTTGAGGCTTTCAAGCCTGACAAGGACTTAACCCCCCCAACTGCTCAAAATGGATTTTAACCTCATCTCTTGGAATGTGAGGGGGCTTGAATCCCCTGGTAGAAAACATGTGGTGAGACGATTTGTGGGGAAGTCCAAATCTAAAGATGTGATCGTATTACAAGAGCTCAAGTCAACAGGCTTCTCACTTGAATCCAACCTTCAATGCATTTGGAGGGATGCTTCCCACTTTACCACCATGCATGATCAAGGCAAGGGTGGTGTTGCTATCCTAATTGATAATAAATGGAAGAGCCTAATATCTAACTCTGGGGTATCCCCTTGCAACAGGATTGTCTGGATCAGCTTGAAATTAGAAGATCAAACTGTGGAAATTTGTTCAATCTATGCCCCTAATGAATACAGTGAAAGGATAAAACTCTAGAAATGGTTGTACAACCTGGAGAACATTCCTTGGATAATTAGAGGGGATTTTAATATGGTTGAAAGCAATGAAGACAAAAATGGAGGAATTGACATGGAGTGGAAAGGCAATGAGTCAAAAATGAAAGCCAAGTTGAAACTAACTGACCCAGTTGGTGGTCAGAAAAAGGATTACCCAAGTATTTGGTTCACTTGGTGCAATTTCCAAAAGGGTAATAGGAGTATTTATTGCCAACTGGATAGATTTTATTTCAATGAGTACTTCTTCATTGCGGACACAATGGAAAATGGATGCAAAGTTGAAGTCCACCCCTATACATTATCTGATCACTACCCTATTAAAGCAAGATTTATGCTAAAGAATGGTGGTAGGGTTGCAAGGAGAAAGGGGGGGCTTCATTCTTAATACAACTCTGTTGAAGGATACCAATTATTTGGATGCTATTGGGGCTCTCAGGAAAATCAATTAGGGACTGTATAAAGCCCTGAGTTCCTTGGAAAGATGGGAGTTGAATATCAAAGGGTGGAAATCTTTATATCAAGTGATAGGGAAAAAAAAAAGCCCTCGACATAAGAAGAGGAGAAAACCTTTTACAAGATGAGCTCTTGCAAATTGAAAGTTGTATGCAGAAAACCCCAGAGAATGTGGACCTGGAAAATAGGCTTAGGGTTGCTAAGGATGCATTAAGGCGAATCCAAAAATTCAGAATTCAAGGACTCAAAGTGAGATCCAAACTTAACTAGCTAGAAAATGGAAACAAAGGATCAAATTTTTTTTACAGATGCTTGAAGGAAAAGAACATAAAAGAACACATTGAACAAATACAAGTGGAGGGGACAACCTTCACAGACCAAGAGGATATAAAAGATCATTTTTACAATTTCTATAAACAACTATTCACTTCTGATTGTAGGAGGGAAGGTTGTAAAAATGCAAGAAACGTGATAAATGACAGTGTCCCAAAAAAGATCTCTATATTAGAAGCACAAGAGCTAGGTAAGGAGATTACAAAAGAGGAAATAAAGCAATCCATTAGTTCAATGTAGAATGACAAGTCTCTAGGTGCTGATGGACTCCCAGTTAAGTTCTTCAAAACCTTTAGTGAATGGATCATAGATAAATTATATGATGTATATAAAGAGGCCTTGGCAGAGGACACATTGGGGGAAAATATCAACAGGGGCATAATAAAACTAATTCCTAAAGAAGGAGACAAATCTCAAATAAAGAATTGGAGGCCAATAACTCTATTGAACGTCTCCTACAAAATTATAGCAAAAGTCATGGCCAAAAGACTAGTGAATATTCTGCCAAACTTTATAAACAACACCCAGACAAGGTTTATTAAAGGTAGATATATACTTGAAAATATAATCACTAGTTGGGAGGGCATGGAGTGGGTGAGAGCAATAGGACAAGAGACTACAATGGTGTTGCTGGACTTTGAGAAAGTATATGACCGAATAGAGTGGGAGTTTATTAGACTAATGTTGAGTGCCTCTGGGTTCCCAAAAGTGTTCTGCATATATGGTGGACACTCTCTTCAAGGATGTAGTGGCCCAAGTGGACATTAATGGGACTCTTTCAGATGAAATCATTCTAGAGAGTTATATAAGGCAAGGTTGTCCCCTAGCCCCTGCTCTTTTTGTGATAGCCTCAGATGCTTTGCACTTTATACTAAGAATGGACAATGATACCCCGAGGATAAAAGGTATTACTCTTCCTAACCAAGATATCCTTCTTAACATTCAGTTTTCAAATGATACCGCTTTCTTTCCACTATTGGAGGAAAGCAATATAGTGAACCTCATGAAAAAACTGGATACTTTATGTGTCACTTCTGGAGCAAAGGTTTCCACTGCAAAATCTGTCATGTTGGGTTGGAAAGAGGAACCCCTAGATTGGCTAGCTAAGTATGGTATGCAATGGGGTGGCCCTCAAAAACAAGTCAGGTATCTTGGGATTCCATTCTCTGTTAACCCTAATTTAAGAGAAATATGGCTCTGGATTCATGCAAAAATAGATAAGAAAATCAACAATTGGAATAGGAAACCCCTATCCTTGGCTAGAAGAGTACAGGTTTTCCAAAAAATTCTTACCTCATACAATATATAATACGCATCTGTCTGGTTTTTCGGTAGCTATCAAGTTGATGAAATCCAGAAAAAGATCAGGAGGTTCCTATGGTCTGATGGGAAAGGGAAGAAAAAGAAGCATGTTGTAAGGTGGGACTGCTGCTACCTAAGCAAGGTTGATGGCAGACTGGGGTTGAAAGACCTAAGGTTGCAAGGAATTGCATTGCAATCCAAGATCTCAAGGGCTCTAGAGGGAGATGAGCCTTGGAAAAACTTGATCAAGAACAACATTGAAAGGGGAGCTCCAAAGCATGCCAAGACATGGAAGGGGCTCCCTCTAAGTGACCTCATCTGTTACAGGAACCCAATTGTCCCTGTGGGGTATGTGGTCTTTAAGAGCCTTTGGAAGGCCTGGGAACTTATAAAAGGGCATATTCACAACTCCCAATCCTTCTCGAATAATACTACATTTGCACAAAGGTTAGTCTGGTGGAATCTCTATCACAATGATAATCCCTTAGCATTAAAACAAGGTTGCTTGGCCAAGGCTTGGGAAAATAAAGGAATTAAATATATTGCTGATATCTTGGACCAAGAAGGTTTGAAAGATTGGAATCTACTCAGCAATGAATACAAGCTGCCTAACTCTGATTGGAGGACTTACTCCGTCATAAGGGAGGCTTGTAAGGAGATTCCAAAAAACACAAACCATGAGGTTGATTTTGATCAATAAGAGGACTTCAGGTGGAATGATGGCTCCAAGATCACTAGGTTGAGTGTGAAAAAAGTGTACAACACCCTCACTAATCGAGTTGAAATCTACAACCACTTAAACAAAACTTGGGAAGCAAATTTGAATAGTCAAGAATGGGGAAAAGTGTTAAAAAATACTTGGGCAAGTGTGCTCAAGCCAAAGAAGGCTTGTTTTTGTTTTCTCCTACTACTACAAAGGCTACCAATTAAATATAAGGCAGAAGATATTGAGATCTATAGCTTATGCAAAGTGCCAGAGTCCATAAAACACATCTTCTTTGACTGTGTGTTCACAAGGGAAGTATGAAATCTCTTTTGCCACAAACAATGCATTTGGGATAAAATGAATAATTTAAGAATTCCCAAAATTATTTTTCTATTTTCTAATACTATTGGAAAAAATCTAATGTTGTTTTGGATTATTGTTTCAATTGAAATCCTTTGGTTCATTTGGAAAAAGAGGAATGAGGAAAAATTCAGTGGGGTCAAGCGTACACTTACTAAGTCTTGTAAAAGGCTTACACTTTCTAATATTTCCATGCAGGTGGCTATCATGATCAAGGTGTCCAAGGAAAATTTCTTGAAGCTCATTGAAGATGGTATTATTCCAGTTAGTATACAGGAGGTCAACTTTGCACATGATTGGAAATACACCACAGAGGTCTTTCGCAAAGCTCTTGAGTTGTTCCAGAAGGAATACAATGACAAGGTAAGTAAAGATGGCCATGGGGAGGATCCCCCCACTGCTCAGCATTGAAGACTTCTCCCAAGAATAAATTGAGACAGCAGGTGTGCTCTTAAAACTTAAAGATGCAGAACACAGGGCTAAAGCCAATCTTTAAAGGATCGACTTTCCTCCCTCCTGATATGGGTGCAGTATAATGGGATTTCTAGAACTGTTTTTCTCTATGATATGTATCTTTATTTAAAAACTAATATGTAAAACAAGGGGTTGTAGTTGTTATGTAATTGCTTTTCAAAGATGTAAGGGGTTGGGGTAGACTATTAGCTAATTTTCTTTTTGAAAAATATGTGCATGGAACTGCTATAAACTCTCCATTGTGATGTATATTGTTGTTCTTATGGTAATTAATAAAAAAATGTTGCAATCATCCCATAGAATCAATAGTTATGGCCTCTAAAAGTTTTCATAAAAAATGTAAAAGTTGTTGGATGCATAAAAGAGTTGTAAAGAGGAGATACACTTGTTGAATAAATTATGACGCATGATATAACACATCATAAGTCATATTTGACCAGGGATAATTTTGGGTGCCACTTTTTGAGTGGTTTTAGCTCATGGTTTTCTAATTACCATTTGATGGTTGCATGTATTGTATCTCCTATTTATTAGGTGCTTGAGATAGAGGTTTTGTGTGAGTTTTGTAGATATTGTTAATTTGTTAAAATTCTTCTTGATTGTCAATTAGTGACACTCCTATGAAGGTTTGCTATGTAAGTGTATTGCAATTATATTTTACTAAATAATATATTGGGTTGCTTTATCCTAAAAAGGTTTTCCCCATATACACCTATGTTATGGCATATATTATTTATTTTATGTTTAAATATGTTTCTACTTTTTTTCTTGCTAAAAGATTAAAATTTGCAGTATAAAAAGTATTTCCATATACCTTTCTTCCTTTCATTTATGACAAATTTATGGTAGATTCTATGAGAAAGCATCACGAGGGAGTCATAGAAAATTATGAAAAAATCTATCATAATAAATGAATGAGAAGTTACCAATTAGGTTTATAGAGGAGTATATTCAAAATTATTTATGATATATTTTATGAGGTTGCACAATCAGTGTAAGAGAAACATCTTTACTATTAGTTAAAACTAATTGGATGGAAGAAGGATTTATGACAACTAATTTAGTGGGCTTATTTTGTCAAGGAATCTTTATTAAATTAATTATATTTTTTTATGAAGATGTGGGGTGTTAGAGTTTAGACCCTCTAATTTCTATTTAAATTGGTTTATGTCTTCATGTTTGCATCTTTTATCATTTTATCAACTTTCTTCATAGATCAAACACTTGTGTTCGACTAGATTATTTGAGGATGAAACCCATTAGATTTAGATATCAAAGGATAAAACCGCTTTGGTTTCTTGAGTGTGGTATAATATGGAGATTTTAATTGTGCTTCAAATATTTTTTTATATTTCAACATATATTTTGGTATTTTTAATTTGCAACAAGTTGTATTTTAGAAGATTTGGTATAAATTAAGGAAGCATATATATTTGTAATCATTGAGGGAGTATTTTATTATAAAGTAATCTTATTCAAAGTGTGTTGTTTGAAGCTTCAACATATCTATGTTATTTTGTAATTCATCATTGCATATTTACAAGCATTTTTGTATTGAGAATAATATATATAAGAACATTATTCATCTGTCATATGCTCACCTTGCCATTATAGAATTTGGGTGATAGAAAAGTAGTGAACAATAATATTTATTCATGATCAATATGTTCTCACCTCACCTTCACCTTCACCAAATCTTGGTACTAAAAATTATTAATTATATTATATTTAAATTTATTTGGATCATTATAATGGTATTAGAGCCCTGATCTTGTTAGCCTATAGGGTAAATTAAATTGTTGATGCTTTTTAATGAAAGAGAGATCAAGTATCAAAGAATAAAATCAAGGAAGTTGAACAATACCTTGATCAAGCATAAAATATTAAAGAAGATATGGTAGAAGAGGAATGAGAAAAGAATAAATTAAAAAATGAAGAAAAAAAAAAGATTTCTTCTATGAGACTTTTATTAGAATCGATCAAGGAAAAGATAGATTAAAATATTGAATGCCACAAATGATGCACTCTCTAAAAAATTTGAGAAAACTAAATCTTACTAAAAAACCTCAATAAGGAAGTACATCTAAAAATAATTAATGTGTAATTAATTCCATATCAAGACCATATAGGCCTATATTTTTGTAGAAAGAGGAGAAAGAAGAAACCAATGTAAAGCCTCTCTTATAGAAGAGATTGGAAAATATTTTGAGTGCCAAGGTGAATATAAAGCTTTCAAAAATACATTTTCCTTTTTTAATACTTGTAAGTCCTTGGAAAAATAATTTCTAATGGGAGAACTCTAAATGACAACAAAATGGATGAAAAAAATATGTTGCAATTAAAAGTAAGTTAAATGCCTCTACCTTTTAGGGTAGCCATAAGATTTATTCTTGAGCTTGGTTATACAAATTATACTTATTTTAATATTAGTCATATAGAGGAGGAAGATTACATTCAATTTAGTACTTTCTATTTAAAATGTGTTGCCAATGATTAGATGCACTAAGGTTTGGTCATAGGAGGAAATAGTCTTGTGCAAAATTTTAGTCAAAATATTTTGAAAATTTTTAGTGGAAATATGAGGGTGAATGTTTTGGAGAGCTTATAGGAATTAGACAACATAAATCAATAGCATCTTATGTCAAATGCTAAAATTTAGCATCTTGCAATCATGGTACCTAATATTTCTAAAAAATACTTTTCTTTTTTTAGGATTGTTAAACCTATCAAGGGAATTCTTAAATATTTTCCATTATCTTCACTCCAATAAGATAGCAAGAGTCCTTTAACACTTGATCCATCTATGCTAAAAAATAATTATTCTCAATCCAAGGCACTCAACATTGGTTAACACAAGGTAATTTTATAGAAAGGATGGTCTCATTCACATTCACAGAAAGCCACACCACAACCATTTACAAAAAACAAGGTAGATGATTACAATAAAAATGAGCATAGGAGGAATAAGTTATGTTTTTCCTACAAGGATTCATGTAAACCTAGTCATAGATGCCTTAGAAAGGACCAACTCCATTATATGAAGGTTACATTCAATCAAAAGTAGAGGTACACTTGCAACTCTTATAGGAGCAACTTGATAACAGTCATTTAGAATTCAAGGAGTATTATTAGGACAATGAATTCCACTTGTTATTGATAGTGAGGATACCCCTAATTTTGTTGATGAAGGTTGGGTGATTAAGAATGGACTAAAAGCTAAATAATTTTCTAGGTTCAATTTCATTGTTGTTGACACATTCACCATCCCCTACACCGAAATAATATGATAAGTTAATTTATCCATGGGTTTTCATAAGGTATGTGATGATTTATATATTGTGGGATTAGGAGATACTGACATGGTTTTGGGTGTATAATGACTGCATTCCCCTGATGAGTTTTCATAGATTACTAATCCGTGGAACTAAATTTTAAATTGGAAGGGAAAGATGTGGTGCTTAGAGATATTTTTTATCGATCAAAGTGAGTAGTTACAATTGAAATAATGGAGAGGACATTTTGTAAGGGATAAGTTGCTCTGGAAATAATTTATTTCATGATTCCTACAAATTTATCTATAGGTAAGAAATATGATATTTAGAATACTTTAGATAAGCATATATGTGATGCAGGAGCATCAACGTAATCCATGGCTAAGATGGTAGCATAACGAACTCGGTCAAAAAAAGTTGGTTACAAGTGGTTTAAAATTTAGTTTGTAAACTGGCGTCTAAGAGAAGATGGCATTGACAAAATAAAAAGGAATCAATTCATGGAAGGATTAAAAAAAGAGAGTGAAGGCCGAATATAGATGAGGCCAAACAGAGGAAGAAGATGCCTCGATTGGAAAAGGAGGATTGACGGTTATGGAAAAGAGAGGCCAAGCCTTTGGTAATTGTGTGTAGGGAGAGGTTGAATGGGGTTCTTGATTGAAAATCGATTGGGAGTCTTGGGGAGAGTGTGAAATGTGTGTGGAAGACAAGAATGGAATGAAATGGTTCTTGGAAGAATAATGCAAGGAAAAAGACAAAAAAAAAACCAACAGAATCCAAGTGAGAATGAAACACTAAGAATTTGGTGATTGTTGAAATTGCAGTGAAGAAAGGAAGGAGGTTGTCATTCGCATAGTTTCTGAAAAAAATTGCCCGAGCAAAGAAAGGAATCCACTTGTTTGCGAAGGAAGTCCATTTACACTTGTTTTTGGTTTTTGAAAACTATACATGAACAAGGTCATTCTTTTGGTGATTGAAAGGGGCTACCTAAGGAAAAAATATTGTAATCCATAGTTTGACCTAAGGTGAACAGGGACGTGTGGCTGGGGTGGAGAATGTAGACCTGGCCGATGGAATTTTTCTATTGTTGTCTAACAAACTATAGCTTCCAATGTTGTGCTCAGTGTGCATTGCTTTAATATCATAATCTTCATTTCTTTGTCATTGTTACTTGGTGAACTTTATAATTCTGTCACTGTAATGTAGAATGAATTTGGAGATTGCTTTAATAAAAAATATGGTTCTTTTGTTTTGAATTGGATGCTTTGTTTCTCTATGTTGAATAAGAATGGGATTATGGCAGTTTTGTTTATCTTTCTTGGTCACCTATAGTTGATGTCTATTGCTTGAATAAAGAATGAATTGGCTGAAACTTTAATGCTTGAGTGTAATTGTTGGTGTTGACTATCTACTGGGTGATTGTTTGGATTGAGTCATCATTTTGGTATCAGAGCTCAAAAGATTTGGGCAGAGAAAGTTGAATGTGATGGAATTGTATGAGTGTTGTAGTTTAATGTGTGTTACAGATTGACAAGTTGTGGAGAACCTGGTTACCAATAGACTGGGCAAAGAAGAAAAGGAAAGGAAGCCCTAGGTGAGGTATCAAAATGGAAAGGTTTTGAGTGCTTGGTAGACCGTCAACTAAGAGGCAACTTGCACCAAGACTTGTAGGTAGTAGAGAGAAGAAGTGTGAGTGCATATTTCCAAGAATGTCAAAAGGATTGCAGTAGCGAAGAGGATGGGGATTATTGTCAGAAGACTCATAATAATTCCATCTTGGGATAAGTATTGAGATGAAATGGAGAGAAGAAAGTTCTATGTGAAATTGCAAATGATTGCAGATCATATGGATGCATTGGAAAAGAATTATATTCTTGACACTATTGTGATTGCAGGAAATACGAAGGAAGTCAAGGATATAGGAGGAACCCATAGAAGTTGGGACAGTAGAGAGTTGTCAAGTGAGAAACGTGCACCAGAAGTGGTGAAAGAAGTTTTCATAATGGAAGACTCAAAGGAAAGGAGGAAAGAGGAAGTGCAACAAAGAGCACATGAAGCAAAAATTGATGGGACAGAGAAAAGTGTCCAAAAAGGAGGCACTCAAGGAGACAATTGGTCTCTTGATTTATTTACTAATGGTATATTTAAGAATGTGAATGCAGGTAAGAGGAAGGTCAAGAAAGATACCATAAGGATGACAGGAGAAGGGGAAAGAGAAGCACCAGAAGAAAGAATTGAAGTTGAGAACAAGAGGAGATTAGTTGCAGCAGTGTGTCAAGAAAATATCACAGCAATGGTACGTGACAAGTTACCTGAGAATCAAGAAAAGGATGATGCTGAAGTTTTTCAGTTTGATGAAGGATATGAGGAAGAAACCCTAGAGTCTCATGATGCTTTGGAAGATGTTGCAAAAGAAGGGCAAGATGCCTATGATGAGGAGAGGTTGGAAGGCAAGGAAGCCAAAGATGAAAGCAATTCAGGACAATGGGTAATAGGAAGTTACAATAATGATTTTGGTTATGAAAGTGAAATTAAAAAGAATGTTAGTTTTGATCATTCTAGTAGAAGAAAGAATATGGATGAGCAAGAGGAAAAGGAATTTGGTTAATCATGGGTACATAATTCCAAGTTGGCAAAGGAAACTGGTTATTGGATAGCAGCAGTTGAGGTGCAAAGAAGAAGATTCTCTTGATAATATTTGTACAAGAAGAAGATGTAAGGTATGGAGTATATGCTGGAGAACAAGTGGAAACTAGAATTTAGGAGGAGTTGGCCACCAAGGAAACCTAGAGAAGATGATTTGAGGCTGAAAACAGAGTCTGGGAAAAGAGTAGCAATAAAGGGACAGTAGTCCAATGACGTGGGAAATAAAGTGTGGATGGTGAAGCGTATAGCAGCAGAGGATTGTGATGTTGCAAGGAATGAAGTTAAAGAGACAATGTTCAAGAATTGGAGACATGAAGAAGAGGCTAAGGCCAATGAACAAGGAGCTATAGTAAAGGATGAGAAAGAAGATAAAGGCCAAGAACATGCAGAAGAATTTGGGGAAAAGAAATATGGTCCCTACAAGGTAAATGGTAAGCAATATGATTTGGATGATGAAGCTTCTAAGGCTTTGAATGAAATTTATGAATATGAGATGGATATGTGGAGAATGATAGATGAGAAGAATAGAAGGAATAAATATCATAAGAGGAAGGAAGGTAAACATAGGAAGATTGAAAAGGATGGAAGGTACAAAATAAAATTTAAAATGGATATGTAAGAGGAATCAAAGAAGAGTACCCAAAAGCAAGAGTGTGCAACAGACGAAGAAGAGATAGATGTTGGAGCAGCAGTAGCTAAGAGTGAGAAAGGTACATAAATACTAGATGAAGTTGAAGAAATGAAATGTGAAGAGAGTACAACAAATTGTGGCAGTGGAGAAGATCTACGGGATCAATATTTCGCAATAGGAAAAGAATGGGTGAAGAAGATTGCAGATGAAGAAATGAAGATAGATGGGACAACAAAAACTCCTACGATAAATCTTTTAGTAGTTGATGAAGAAGTTGGTACAACCATACAAGAGAAGGTAAATTTGTTAACATTCCATGAAGAAATTTTTTTGAATTCAGTTGTCATTTTGTATGATGGGAAATTTGGGCAATGTTGGATGTTGTGGTGTGTTGTTGATATGTGGTTGTCATTGATGTCAACACTATTAGCATTGTTGCATTAGAAACTGTATATGTCGAGGATATTGAGAAAATTGTAATAAGAAGTGCTACAGGTTGTCAGTGGTGAAGTGAAGTTCTTTCTGTCGGTGTGATTAGTATGTTGTTGTTCAGAGGTTGTGGACTAAAGGGTTTCTTGTTGAGTATATCTAGTTTATCCATGTCAAGTTTCAAAGATTAGCGTGAAGATTTGATCAAGTTATGAAGATTTGTATTCTGATAGTTTTTTTGTTACTTCAGTTTGTGTTCCTGAATGAAGATCATGTGATTTCAGTAAGTTCAGTTGTTGCGGATGCATCTCTGGTGTTTCATGATACTTGTGGATTTTCTAGTTCATGCTCTATATGTGTTGCACGTCTGCATTGATCGTTGTGCTCGTGATCCGAGATTTTCTCTTGCGTGTTCATGTTTTTCATGTTCTTGGCTGACAAGGTGTTGAAGCGTGTTGTGGATCTTCAAGGAGTAATTAAGTGAAATGGTTCATGTTTGAGGATGTTATTTTTGGTCTTCACTATGTTGTGGCTGACCTTGGTTGATTCGCATGATTAATCTTTTGATCTGAGCCGACTTTTTATATTCTTTCTTGCTATTTTGTTGAAGTCGACTTATAGTGATGTAATCTCTTGTTGCGGATATATAAGAGCGATTGTTTCATCATTTGGAAGTATGTTGGAGTGTGCAAGTGTGAAGTGTGTGAGTCTTGTGTGTGAATATTGTTCAGATCATTTGAAGGCAGAGCAGAGAGTGAAGAAGAGTGAAGAAGTATTCATGTGCTTAACCGGAACTGTAACCAAGCATTAGTAGATGTTATTTTCTCAGTTCAAAGTTTGATGGATTTAATCAGAACCTTTCTGTAAGACAGTGTGTCTTCCTTTGTAATTGAGCAGTGAGCTCTAGGCAGTGTGCTTGAATGCATGTGCATTCCCCATTCATATTTTCTTATACTTTTAATAGGGTATAATCTTGTGGACTGACCTCCACTATGGTTTTTCCCCTAACAGGGTTTCCACGTGAAAAATATTGGCGTTATGAGTGCTTCTAATGTGTTGTTCATTTATGCTTTCATGATTAATGATCAGATCTAAGAATAAGGCTAATAAGTTGAATAAGTTTGAAATTCGGTGACAACTGATTCACCCCCCTCTCAGTTGTTTTCCCTTGTGTTGCCAACAATTGGTATCAGAGCTAACTTCCTTGGAAGAAGTTTAACAATTTGAGGTGATTCGGGATGGCGACTTATAAGAAGGATAGTCCTAGATTTGATGGAACAAATTATTCCTTGAGGAAGACTCGAATGGAGTGTCATATGAGATGCATTGGTGAACCCTACTGGAGCATTACAAGTAATGGATATGTTATTCCACCGAATAGTACTTATGTTGAGTATAATATCAGGGCTAAGGAAGTGTTGATGAGTGCTTTGACTAATATTGAGATGACAAATGTGATGGATCTAAAGACTACTTATGAGATTTGGAAAAAGTTGGAGACCTTGTATGAAGGTGATGCTAATGTGAAGATTGCTAAGCTACAAATTCTGAAAGGGAAATATGAAAAGTTGAAAATGGGTGATGATGAAAATGTTACTACTTTCATGCAAAGAGTGAATGAACTTGTGTGTGGTATCAGATGTGTTGGTGGATAGATAGACGAATCAGAGATTGTTGCTAAAGTGCTTTGATCCTTGCTTGATTCTTACAAAATCAAGGCTAGTGCTATTGAAGAGCTCCGAACTGTGACAAATGTTACCGGAGATATGTTGATTGGTAAGCTCACTACTTTTGAGTTTAGTGAATTTGGTGATGCCCTTCCTAAGGTTGAATCTGCATAAAAGGCCACTACTTCTGGAAGAGATAAACAAAGATATGATCCGGGTGAAAGTTCATCAAGAAAGAAATTCAAGTATGAGGATGAAATGAAATAGCTTGATGAAGAAGAAAGAGAACTAGAAGAAATTGAAACATTGATTATGAAAAAAGAAGCCAAAGGACAAGGTAAGTATAAGGGAAAATTGCCTATTAAATGTTTCTCTTGCAATAAGATAGGTCATTTTGCATCAAAGTGTCCTGAGAGAGTTTCCAAGCCAAGATTTAACAAGCCTAAATTCCAAAATAAGTGTTACTATGTTGTTGATGAAGGTGTGGCAAATGATGAATCTGACAAAGGAAATGCAAGTGAAGATGAATTTTTGTTTATTGCTATCAAGGAAAATAATCTTGTGTCTACTGAATCTGCTAGTTGTACAAATGTGGAGAAAGCCCTAGCTACTCGATTGAAGAGAAAGATGAATGGGTAATTGAATGTGGTTGTTCTCTTCATATGGCAGGAGATAAAAGTAAGTTTGTGAGTTTGGAAAAGTATGATGGTGGTGTTGTGAGATTTGGTGATGACAAAGTTGGTGTGATCCATGGAAGAGGATGCATTTCTCTTGATGGTAAGCATAATACTAATGATGTCTTGTATGTTGAAGGTTTGAAGCATAATCTCTTAAGTGTTGGATAGATGGTTGATAAGGGATACAATCTTCAGTTCATGGATGGTAAGTGCAAAATATTGGGAAATTCTAGAAATGTGATTGCATCAAGTACAAAAACAAAAGGTAATATTTTCCACCTGAATTCTGCTAGTAAAAGTTGTTTGATTGCTCAAATTGATGAAAGCTAGTTGTGGCATAGGAGAATGTGTCATGTTAACTTTGATAATATTTTCAAGATAAGTTCCACTAAGGTTGTGATAGATCTTCCTAAGTTGATGAAACCTACTAATGCAATATGCAAGGAATGTTAGTTAGGAAAGCAAACAAGAATTTCATTTCAGAGTAAACAACAAAATTCAAATGGATTGTTGGATCTTGTGCATATTAATTTGTGTGGTCCTGCTAGAACTACAAGTTTACAAGGGTACAAATACTTCATGTTGTTTATTGATGACTATTCAAGGATGATGTGGGCTACTTTCTTAAGGGAGAAATCTGAAGCTCTGGAAAATTTCAAGATCTTTAAGGCTATGGTTGAGAAAGAGACAGGTTTGAAGATTAAATATCTGAGATCAGATAGAGGTGGTGAATTCACTTCCGGTGAGTTTAATTATTTTTGTGAAGAGCATGGAATAAAGAGACATTTATCTGCACTGAGGACCCCTCAACAAAATGGAGTTGTGGAAAGGAAGAACAGAACAATTCTAGATGTTGCTAGAACCATGATGATGGAATGAAATGTACCTCATATCTACTAGAGAGAAGTTGTGAGTATTGTTGTGTACACACTTAACTGGATACAAATCAAAGGTGATACTGGTAAGACTCCTTTTGAGCTATGGACTGGTCAAAAACTTATTGTTAGATATTTCAAGATCTTTGGAAGCAAGTGTTATATCAAAAGAGATGAAGATATAGGAAATTTTGATGCTAGGAGTGATAAAGGAATCTTTTTGGGTTATGCTACTAAAAGTAAGGCCTACCGGTGTTACAATAAAATATTGAAGAAAACGGTTGAAAGTAAAAATGTTAAGGTTGATGAAGACTTTGGTACACTCTCCAGAACCTATGGATATGATTTTGATGATTAGAATGTCAGTACAAACAAAGGTCAAACTTCAAGTCAAGTCCAAATCATTCCGGTGAATCAAGAAAATCAAGAGGAAAGAGAAATTGGTGGAAGAACAGAAGAGATATCAGAAGAGCCTAAAGTTGAAGAACATTCTAAGAAGACTCTGAGGTATGTAAGATTGAATCATTCAGAGAATCAGATCATAGGTGATAAGAACAAAGGTGTCCAGACTAGGAGAAAGATTGTAGAAGAATAGTGCTTGATTTCAAAGACTGAGCCTAACAATGTGAATGAAGCATGCAAAGATGAACATTGGGTTGAAGCAATGAAAGAGGAACTACAAAAATTTTAAAAGAATGATACATAGATTCTTGTTCCCAGACCTAAGGATAAGAATGTAATTGGAACTAAATGGGTCTTTAGAAAGAAACTGAATGAACAAGGTGAAGTGGTTAGAAACAAAGCAAGACTGGTATGTAAGGGATATTCACAGATGGAAGGTATTGATTTTGAAGAAGCCTTTGCCCCTGTTGCTAGAATTGAAGTTGTGAGATTGTTTCTTGCTTATGTTGCTTCCAATGACTACAAATTTTATCAGATGGATGTCAAGTAAGCTTTTTTAAATGGAAAATTGGAAGAAGAAGTGTATGTTGAGCAACTAGATGGATTCCAGTTGATTGATCAGGGAGATATGGTTTGTCAGTTGAAGAAAGCATTGTATGGACTCAAACAAACCCCTAGAGCATGGTATGCCAAATTGGATAAGTACTTGGTGAAGCTTGGATTTAACAAAGGTACTACTTATAGTAATCTGTATTTCAAGAATGATGATAAAGATTTGATTGTGGAAGTTTTTGTTGATGATATAATATTTGGAGGAGATGATAGCTTGTGCATGAACTTTGTTGATGAGATGTAGAATGAGTTTGAGATGTCAATGATTAGAGAGATGAAATTCTTCTTGAGATTGAAAATTACTCAGTTAGATAAAGGGATCTTTATATCTCAGTCCAAGTATGTGAAAGAATTGTTGAAGAAATTTGGTATGGAAGATTCAAAGCGAGTTGGTACACCCATGGCAACCGAATGCAAGTTGACAACTGATGATGATTCTCCAAAGGCAAATCAGACTAGATACAGATCAATGATTGGTGGATTGCTTTATTTGACTCAAACTAGGCCTGATATCATGAATGTTGTATGTATTGTTGCAAGGTTTCAAGTTGATCCTAAAGAATCTCATGTGACTGCTGTGAAGAGGATTTTCAGATACTTGAAGGGGACAGTTGATTTTGGTCTATGGTATCCTAAAGATGATGATCTTACTTTGAGTTCCTTTACTGATGTTGATTGGGAAGGAGATGTGAATGATAGGAAAAGTACTAGTGGTAGAGCATTTTTCTTGGGAAAGAAGTTGATTTCATGGTTAAGCAAAAAGAAGAATGTTATTTCTTTATCTACTGCAGAGGCATAATACATTGTTGCTGCTAATAATTGTACTCAAGTACTGTGGATGAATCAAATGTTGAAGGATATCAGAGTTGTGTACGATGAGCCTATTGTTATATTATGTGATAACTCAAGTGCTATTAACATTTCTAAGAATCTGGTGTTGCATTCCAAGACCAAGCATATATCTATCAAGTTTCACTTTTTGAGAGAGAAAGTAAGTGAAAAGGAAGTCAAATTGAACTATTTGCCTACTAAGGTGCAAATTGCAGACATATTTACCAAGTCATTTCCTAAGGATACTTTTGAGTATCTCAGAGGGAAGTTAGGGGTGATTACCCCTCCTAATCAGAACTAAGGATGCATTGATTTGCATCAATTCATGCATTTCATGATCATATTTTGATATGGATTGATGTTGTGGTTGTTGCTACTCAGGGGGAGTATTCATATATTCAGATGTTCAGGTGTTCAGATATGTGGTTCAGATCTTTTATAGAAGAGATCTTTGTCATTTATGTCAAAGGGGGAGAAGAATCATGTGAAAAATCTTTGTGGGGAGAAGAATTGAGAAGAGTCAGAACCTAAGGAGGAGTAAGCGTAGTTGTGTTGATGGTATTTTTCACATCATGTGTTGCCATCATTGCAAAAGGGGGAGATTGTTGGATGTTGTGGTGTGTTGTTGATATGTGGTTGTCATTGATGTCAACACTATTTGCATTGTTGCATTAGAAGTTGTATATGTCAAGGATATTGAGAAAATTGTAATAAGAAGTGCTATAAGTTGTCAGTGGTGAAGTGAAGTTATTTCTGTCGGTGTGATCAATACGTTACTATTCAGAGGTTTTGGACTAAAGGGTTTCTTGTTGAGTATATCTAGTTTATCCACGTCAAGTTTTAGAGATCCGCGTGAAGATTTGTCTTCTAACATTTTTTTGTTACTTTAGTTTGTGTTCCTAAATGAAGATCATGTGAATTCAGTAAGTTCAGTTGTTGCAGATGCCTCTCTGGTGTTTCATGATGCTTATGGATGTTTCTAGTTCATGCTCTATCTGTGTTGCACATCTGCATTGATCATTTTGCTCGCGATCCGATATTTTCTCTTGCGTGTTCATGTTTTTCATGTTCTTGGCCGACAAGGTGTTGAAGTGTGTTGTGGATCTTCGAGGAGTAATTAATTGAATTCGTTCATGTTTGAGGATGCTATTTTTGGTTTTCACTATGTTGTGGCTGACCTTGGTTGATTCATCTGATTAATCTTTTTATCTGAGCCGACTCTTTATATTTTTTCTTGCTATTTTGTTGAAGTCAACTTATAGCGATGTAATCTCTTGTTGCAGATATATAAGAGTGATTATTTTATCATTTGGAAGTGTGCTAGAGTGTGCAAGTGTGAAGTGTGGGAATATTGTTTAGATCATTTGAAGGCAAAGCAGAGAGTGAAGAAGAGTGAAGAAGAGTGAAGAAGTGTTCATGTACTTAACCAGAGTTGTAACTAGGCATTAGTAGATGCTATTTTCTTAGTTCAAAGTCTGATGGATTTAATCAGAATCTTTCTATAAGACAGTGTGTCTTCCTTTGTAATTGAGCAGTGAGCTCTAGGCAGTGTGCCTGAATGCACGTGCATTCCCCATTCATATTTTCTTATACTTTAAACAGGGTATAATCTTGTGGACTGACCTCCATCGTGGTTTTTCCCCTAACAGGGTTTCCACGTTAAAAAAATTTGTGTTATGTGTGCTTTTGATGTGTTGTTCATTTATGCTTTCATGATTAATGATCAGATCTAAGAATAAGGCTAATAAGTTGAATAAGTTTGAAATTCGATGACAACTGATTCACCCCCCCCCCTCTCAGTTGTTTTCCCTTGTGTTGCCAACATGAAAGAGTATGGAGTAATGCAGAAAGTTGTGAATAAAGATGTGGAGTGTTATGATGAGAAAATGATACAAGCAGAGTATGAGATGGTAAGTTCAGAGTTGTATAAGGATATTAATGATGTTGTTGTTGTGGAAAGGATGGAAGAGATTGACAACATGGGAAATTTTAATTTCCAGATCATCCTTTGTCTTGATGATGGGATAAGAAATCATTGTAGAAGGATGACAAGTGAAGGTTGTATATTAGTGAGTATGAAGAAATACAGTGGGAAGCAATGTTGGAGGAATAGGATGATCGTTCCAAAACGATGCTGGAAGAAGAGAAAGAAAAGAAAAGTGAGTGAGAATGGTTGGTCGGTGATAGAGGCAAACAATTTTCAAAACCCATGTGCAGGAGCACATGCATTCTTTTGTCTCTTGGGGAGTTTGATGCAAGAGCATCAATGTAATCCATAGCTAAGATGGTGGCATAATGAAGTCGGACAAAAAAATTTGGTTACAAGTGGTTTTAAATTTAGTTTGTAAACTGACGTCTAAGAGAAGACGACATCGACAAAATAAAGAGGAATTGATTCATGGAAGGAGAAAAAAAGAGAGTGAAGGCCGAATATAGGTGAGGCCAAATAGAGGAAGAAGATACCTCGATTGGAAAAGGAGGATTGACAGTTATGGAAAAGAGAGGTTGGGCCTTTGGTAACTATGTATAGGGAGAGGTCGAATGGGGTTCTTGATTGAAAGTCGATTGGGAGTCTTGGAGAGAGTGTGAAATGTCTGTGGAAGACAAGAATGAATGAAAGGTAGGAATGAATTTATTCTTGGAAGAATAATGCAAGAAAAAAGACAAAAACAACAACAAAATTCAAGTGAGAATGAAACTCTAAGAATTTGGTGATTGTTTAAGTTGCAGCGAAAAAAGGAAGGAGGTTGTCATTCACATAGTTTCTGAAAGAGACTACCCAAGCAAAGAAAGGAATCCACTTGTTTGTGAAGGAAGTCGATTTGCATTTGTTTTTGGTTTTTGAAAACTATACATGAACAAGGTCGTTCTTTTGGAGATTGAAAGGGGTTGCCTAAGGAAAAAAAATTGTAATCCATGATTTAACCAAAGGTGAACAGGAACGTGTGGCTGGGGTGAAGAGAATGCAGACCTGACCGATGGAATTTTGCTATTGCTATCTAGTAAATTGTAGCTGCCAACATTGTGCTTAGTGTTGCATCACTTTGATATCATAATCTCCATTTCTCTACCATTGTTACTTGGTGAACTTTGTAATTTTGTCACTACAATGTAGAATGAATTTGGAGATTGCTTCAATCAAAAATGTGGTTTTTTGTTTTGAATTGGATGCTTTGTTTCTCTACATTGAATAAGAAAGGGATTATGCCAGTTTTGTTTGTCTTTCTTGGTCGCCTATAGTCGATGTCTATTCCTTGAATAAAGAATGAATTAGTTGAAACTTTAATGCTTGAGTGTAATTTTGGGTCTTGACTTTCTACTCAGTGATTGTTTGGGGTTGAGTCATCAATATGGTGTTTAATGATTTTTCTTTAGGATTACCACTTGATATAGTATACTAACATATTATAAAGTTGGAATTGGGATCTAAGCCCATCAGTACCACTCCTTATAACCACCCAAGAATGTAAAAGTAGGAGATACATAATTCCATACAAGATTTCTTAGAGATGGGTTAAATAAGGCCTAGTTCTATCACATTTGCTTCATTAGTTGTTTTTATAAAGAAAAAGGATGGTATCATGCATATATGCACTAACTATTGAGATTTAAACAATAAGATCATAAAAATAGATACCTCATTCTTAGGATCAATGAGCTCATTGATAAGTTACATGGGGTAGTGCATTTTTTAAAGATAATTTAAGATCAAGTTACTTTTAGATGAAGAATGCATAAAAACATTTATAAGCCACTTTGGGCATTTTAAATTCTTATTCATGTGTTTTAGTTTTACAAATGCCTTAGCTACCTTCTAGTCATGCATGGATCATGCATTCAATAATCATTTGAGATAATTTGTTTTGGTCTTATTTGATGTTGTTTTTATTTACAACAAGACTGTGAAATATTATTTGAAGTCTAATCTAGATATAATCCTTAGTATATTAGATAAATAGGCTCTTTTTATAAATAATTAAATATGTACGAGATAATGGGTCCACATTAAGGGGAAAAATACAAGGCCAAAATTTTCCACATGGAATTGGTACTTGAAAACTCATGTACCTACTTTCAATAAATGAGGACCTAGTATGGTTAATAATCCCTAATATAAGTAGATACCCAATACTAAAATATATACATTATTAGTAATGGGTTTCTTTTATAAAAAAATATAACATGCTTTGTACCTATAGTCACATACATTTTTTGTTGTTAGTAACATATACCTAATATGTAGATAGTGGGTGCCTTTTATAGTAAATACTTGTTCCACTTAAATTCAAAATTCCTCCACACACATGATTTTTCCTTGATTTGGGCTTCAAATTTTCACCCTAAGCCTTGGACCTACAAGTACATTATAATGGCATAAACTATTAGTAAAAGTGACTTTTGACAATATGGCTAACAATTTTATTTTAAAAATCCTTCACCATTCTAGAATTAACTAAAGTACTTGGGAATTTTCCTTTATTAAACCATATACTAAATCTCATCAAAGTCATCATATCAAAATATATTTATTTCAGTGGTTTTCCCTTACCTATTCTTCAGTTAGTTCACTAAAATCAAATTCTAAAAAATTGCCTAAGTCAAGGAAATTATTGAAAGCTTTTAAGGAAGAAAGGAAAATCATTAGAGGCTTCATAAGAACCAAGAACCATTGGTTCCCCATTCCCATGGAACCCTCAATAGAGGAATGTATGATGGCATCGAGAAGGTGGCAGAAGGCAAGAGGTATGTATTGGGCCCGATGCCAGATGCCTGACAAAGAGTGTGGTGAGGTTTAGCAATTTTAATGCCTCCTCTTTCGCATACACAATGCCCAATCCCTGACAAAGGAATGTGTCACCGATGGAGAGAAGAATGTTGTGTGCAGGTTTTTTTTGTTCCTGTTGGGTGTAAAAGCACCAACAAGAGAAAGATCTTAGGCCATTGATGCTTGTTTGTTGTTCCTATGTAGCTCATGAAACTTATTTGTTGTAGTTAAGTGGCTCAAATGTGTTTTTATTGTGTCAGCTTCCCCACCTACTCGTAGCTATGTTTTTTTATCATGCATCTACCTAAATTTAATATGATTAGCCTTAATTTGTCTAGAATTCCCATTTCAAGAAGGATTGATTGTTTGCCTTAGATTTTGAGATGATATAGTGGATGTGATTTAGGGTTACACCCTTATGGTATATATTTTGGGTTTCTGTCTCATTTTGGAGGAGGTTGGTCACAATGTTGTTCTTTAGACACTAGAAAATATTGTAGGGCATCTAAAAATTCCATAGTCTAGTTCGATGATAGATTATAGGTCTGCAAAATAGAAGAAGAATGATATTGTAATGAGATTTTGTTGCAACACATCTCTATGGTGCTTTACAATATGTATTCATGAATATTTCTTAAATACAATTAGGGATTTTCCTTGCTGCATTTTTTGGTATAAATTTAATATTGACTTAGATGAATGTGACAATATTCTAAAAACATTACAAGCCTCGTAATGATCTTTCTCATTTTATGTATGAATATATGCAGTTTTGTCTAGATTCCTAAGTATGCACTACTATAAGGTTTCACATTTATTGGTGTATGTAAATATATATGCATGTTCATCTTTTCCTATTTGTTCTCTTCTCAACATTGTGACTTTGTTTCCCAATAGATAGGCACTAGTCCTGTACAATATTCCAATCTCACATCATCAAATCAACACAAATTAGTAGTATACGAGTAGGATTAGTTTTGTGCATCCATAACCTCATATAATAACTAGGGATTTATCAAATAGATGGCCTCAAATGAATCTATTTAATGTAGGTTATTCATGTACAATTATATAAACTATATAGGGGTCATGTATAGTCAATTATTCTTGGTCTACTGACAATATTTAGTATCAAGACAACAATTTTGGTTTGGTTGTAATTATTAATTGATTGTATATTTTATGTGATTTTGATAACTATTAAAGTATGCCCCTAGGAACATCCTCTTGAGTTTAATCTTATCTCAAAGTGTAGGAGAGATAACCCACTCTCATAGAGTTGGCCTAAAATCCTCTTCAATTTATTGATGAGCTGATTTCACTTTGCATGATGACAACCCTAGCCTTGTGAGTGATATTTTTCCCTAGGAAATGGAGGAGTGTTTTTTAAACCCAACAAAATGGCATCGTTGTTGGGGATGAATTACTCATTTCCAGGTTTTAGGAAATTGGAAGCATTTTAAATACCTCAGTAACATAAAATTACACTTGAGCATTTTTTGGGGTAAGTTTGGCATCCCGACAACTTACACCTAACAAAATGGTGTCATTGCTAGGGATATAAAAGACAAGAATATTTTCAAAGCCTTGATAACTAGATAAGTTTGTTGTTCATATTTTATTGTGTGTTGAATTTAGCATCCTATCAACTTGCACCTAACAAAATGGTTTCGTTATCGAGGACGAAGTTACTTTAGCTATTGCCAGTAAAGTGTGATCTCAGTGCATATTTGAAACACCTCCACAACTTGTTTTCTAGTTTCTACCACTAAAATTGTGTTGGGTAATTTTGGCATCTCGTCAACTTATGATTGTAGAGTTATATCATATCCAAGGAGAACCTAAGGGTAGTTTTTTGATGTTGACAATGGTATAAAATTTGTTGTGCATTTTTTTGGATGAGTTTGATAGCCTATCAACTCACATGAACAAAATGACACCATTATCAAGGATATAAAGAGTAAAATAATATTTTGAGAACCTTGGTAACTTGGATTTTTTAGCTCTTTTTTTTTTGGCTAATTTTAGCATCTTTTCAACTTACTCCAGTAGAATGGTGTTTGAAGAATGACAAGGATTGTTGGGTTGATGTTAACTAAAGAATCTATTGGTGGTTGCAACCTAGAATCAAATTTGTACCTTGGATTTTTCATGTACTTCAAGGATTTCCTCACTTTTGTGAGATGGTGGCTCTACTATCAAAGAACAAAGTTTTTTAATTGATGTTCATTTTTCATGAACACATATCAAGTGACTGTAGTTAAGTATTAAGGTACCTTATCTTCTTCCAATTCAATGTATGGGTTCTTTCTTAGTAAAGAAAAAAATATTTTTCTCCTCTCTACCCTGCATAAGTAATTGTAACCATCTATATGTTGAGTTGTAATGGATGCATATATCCTAAGGATACTTAATCAAACTTAACATATAATTAAAATCTTAGGGAGTATGAGAGGATGCATATCCAATAATATTATGAGGATGAATTACCATTTTGTTCATACAACCCAACACGAAATAAAGATTTACATTCAAGCATGCAATTATCCATACTTGAAAACAAGTTAAGGGTAGATGAGCTCAATAAGCTTGAAAGGTAATGTGAAAAGAAAGAACCAAGGCTCTAAAATCATAGAGACAACATGTTGCTATAGAAAAAAAATTATCCATCTCATGTTGTCCCACTTGATCCTATTTATATGCAACTTGACCTTTCTCGGGATAGTCATGAAAGGAAAATGATGAGATATTCAATATATATATTTATGCATAGGTTTGATGGATATGATCATTTGGAAGGAGATGCACATGTTGAGGTATTTAAAAAATTCATGGAAAAGTATTTGTTTGAAGATGAATAAATTTGGATGAGATTATATGTTAGGTAACTAGATGGAAAGGCAAAGAGTTGGTATGTTGGTTTCCTTAAGCATTCTTTTTATTTATGGAATCAACTTGTAGTTGCATTTGAAGAAGAATTTTCTTTGCACTTGGACCTTGTTGCTCTTGTTGAAGAATTGGAAAACATCAGATGGCAAGAGGGAGAATTTAGTATGAAGTTCAATCATAAGTTTGTTGTTTCTCTTTCCAAGAACCCGAAAAATTACAAACCTAACATGCCTACCTATATTGGCATGTTTCTTAGAGCCTATGATGTTTCTCAAGATTTTGGTTCAATACGAGAAGAGTTTAATTTGGAAAACATGCAACAAGCATACGAGTTCTTTGATTTCACTGGTGATCTGAGAAGGGACATGGTTGCAAAATCATTGTCCTCAAGAGCATAAGTTGTTGTTGGTTAATAGGTTGTTGATGATATAAATTGTTTGGAGGTGGCATCAAGTAGAAGCACAAGATCAAGTGGTGATTTTGTTTGTAGGTGGGCAGAAGAAAGTGTTGGTGCATTGTATGATAGAATTATAGAGGATATTGACTATGTGTGCACCTACCTTCAACTGGATCAATCATCAATGGTTGATAAAAATGAAGAAATCAATGATGGTTTCTAATCTAGGGATGAGGAGTATGACACTGTTGTTTCTTAAAATAGTATGGATAGCAAAGATGTATATCCAAGAGATTCATCAAATAAATCAGCTCAAGAAGTTAATTATACAACACATTCACACATTGGTGATGCAAATAGTAAATAATAAGTTTCCTTCTTGTTTTATCTCGTATCTTCTTTTGTCATTTTTTTATTTTGAAGTTGTCACTGGTTGCTTGTATAATGATAGCAACTATACATGAAAATAAACATGTAGAGATAAGTGTTTGTACAGTTGATAATATTCATTCTAAAGAGTTTACACTTGAAGAATGTGATGTTGGTTATCATATGGATGCATATGATAGCCTCTTTCTTTTGTGTGAAACTTGAATTATTCCTCATACACAATGCACTTCAAAAGTTTAATATGAAAGTAATATTGTTGAGTTGAGCGTGGAAGGAGAAGTGTGTTGTAGATCTGATTTTTGCAAGATGTGTCATAATAAGTTTATAAGAGAATATTGAAATAGGGAGAAAATTTGAAGATTGCAACTCTTCACACAAAGTGTTTCATGATCTAAATGGTTGTGTTAATAAATATTTCATCAACATAAGTGATTCCAAGGTATGTTATTTTTTTGTCCTTGAGGTAAATAAAATTGAGTACAAATCTTTCCTTTGTCATGAAGATGTAGCTTCTTATGGTAGGGATGATAGTGTACCTAATTTTAAGTGCTTCACTTAGGCCCAACATGTCTTATGATGGTGTTGAGAAAAAAACATGTTCTTCAAGTGGATGGTCAACCTACTACTCGAGTTTCTTTTATGTCAGAGCTTCAAAAAAATTACTTTTATTTTCTAGAAGATGAGTTTCCTTTTGTAGGTCATGGATGTGGTATATTATTTGCATTGTGAATTGTAGGCATTCTCTTTTTTCCTCGATTCATCTGATGAGGTCAACAAGTATGAAAATACCATGGTTTCATGTGGTGTTGATCTAATTTTTCAAATTTTCCCCTACTACTATAAAGAAGAATACAATGCAAGGCAGTATGGTAGCCAATATTTTTTGGTTATCATACAATGGCAAGGTCAATGGTGGAGCAAGTATTTACTTATTTAGTGGAAATCACATAGTTGTTGATTGGAGGTTTGTTTGTTGTGGCTATGTGAAAGAGGAAACTATGGATTGAGGGAACCTAGTTCCTTTGATAATATGGTGTTTGATACAGGAAAGTAAATTTTTCCATTCTCAGCAGGGTTGGTGTATATTGTGTTAAAAGTTTATTTCATAGACATACCTTTGTTGTTCATGTTTTATCTTTCTAATTGGTCGTGAAACTATCATTTGTATATATTTTTTGAATTACATATGTTAGTCTCATCCCATGTAGTTTTTATCAAAAAAATGGTCTTCTTGGAGATTCTAAATTCTTAATGTGCCTACAAGAAGCATACATCCCCAACCAAAACCATTGTTGGATCTCAATATTTGTGTTCCCATTTTAATTATGATTCTCGTCATTGTGAATGTTGATGTGGAATGACCCATCATCAATAACCAATTTAATAAATCCCGTCAAGGTCATCATGTCAAAATATATTTATGTCAGTGGTTTTCCCTTTCCTATGCTTCAGTCAATTCACCAAAATCAAAATTCAAAAATTGTCTGTCGGGGAAGTGTTCGTAGATTTAGAGGAAGAAAGGAAAATGGTCAAAGTTTCCAAAGGAAATAGGAACCATTAGTTCCTAGTTCCCATGGAACCCTCCATAGGAATGTATGATGGCGTCAGGAAGGAAACATAAGGCAAGAGGTATGTGTCGAAACTGGGGCCTAATGCTCAACAGAGTGTGTGGTGGGATTTGGTAGTTTTAATGCCTCCTCTTTGGCACATAAAAACCACAAACCCTAATAGAGGAATGTATCAGTGATGGAGAGAATAATTCTACGTCCAAGTTTTGTTGGTTCTTTTTGGGGTAAAAGTGTCGATAGGGGAAATATCTTAGGCCTGCCATGTTTGTTTTTTGTGCCTATACAACACATGAAACTTGTTTTTAATAATTAAGTGGCTCGATGGTGTGTTTATTGCACCAACTTCCCCACCTATTCGTAGCTATGGTTTCTTCTCATGAAATTTCCTAAATATAATATGATTGACCTCCATCAATTTGGAACACTTGTTTTGGGAAAGATTGATCTTGTGCCATTGATTTTGAGATGCTATAGTGGTAGTGGTTTAGGGTTTTTCCCATGTGGTATATGTTTTGAGTTTATGTCTCATTTTGGAGGAGGATGGTCATAATGTGGTTCTTTAGACACTAAGAAAGATTAAAATAAATCCATCAATTCCACGGCCTAGTTCGTCGAGAGATTAGAAACCTGTGGAATAGAAGAAGAATGGTATTGTAATGATATTTTGTTGCAAAATGTCTCCATGGTACTTTGTATGTATTCAAAAATATTTCTTAAATAGGGTTAGAGATTTTCCCTTGTCATATTTTTTGGTAATAATGTAATATTGAGTTAGATGAATGTGATAGCATTCCAAAAATATTGCAAGCCTTGTAATTATCTTTCTCATTTTATGTATAAATATATGCAATTGTGTTTGGATTAATAATGTTGTTTTTTTGTGCATAACTACATGTTCTCCATTTCCTATTTTTTATCTTCTCAACGTTGTGACTTTTTTTCCCAATAGATAGGCATTGGTCTAGTATCATACTCCAATATCACATCATCAAATCAACAAAAATTAGTAGTATTAGTTTTGTGCATCCATAACCTCATATCATAACCAAGTATTTATCAGTTAGAGGGTCTCAAATTAATCTATTTAATGTGGGTTATGCTTGCATATTTATATCAACTATATAGGAGTTATGTACAACTAGTTTTCATTGGTCTAATGAAAAAATTTGGGACTGAGACATCAATTTGGGTTTTCTTTTAATTGTTTATTGATTGTATATTTTATGTGAGTTTGATACCTATTGAGGTATACCCCTAGGAACATGCTTCTTAGTTTAATCTAAGCTCAAAGTGTAGGAGAGATAACCCACTCTCAAAGATTTGGCCTTAAATCCTCCATAATTTGTTTATGAGCTAATTTCACTTGCATGGTGACAACCTTGGCCTTGAGAGTGATATTTTTCTCTAGGAATTGGAGTGGTATTTTTGAGACCCAACACTATCCATTCATCCAAGAATACCTCTAAGAAATTATGTATGAATTCTGTAAATGTATTGATCATGATTATTTTAAATATTGCAAGTGCATTCTAAGATAAATGACATTAGAGTATACATGAATGATCTCCATTTAGTTGTAAATGTAGTTATAGGTTGATCTTCTTCCTAAATATTTACTTTATGGTATCCTAGGAAACCATTTGTAAAGGAATAAATTCCTCTTCTTAGTATTGATTATAGTATTTATTTTATAAATGGAATGGGAAAATAGTCATGTGTACACAAACCTTGTTCAATTCTCTAAAATCTATACGAACCCTTATTTCACCTATTTTCTTTTGTTGTAAGACAATATGGCTTAAACATTTAACTTCTTCTACTAGTTTTGATTATGCTACTAGCAAAAAAAAATCAATTTCATTCTTTACTCTTTCTTTCACATTTCTTTCACATTAGGATTAAGTTTGTAAGGCCTCTTTATTTATGTTTTTACATCCTCTTTTAGTTGATTTTTCATTATTCCACCATCCATGTAGGGAAATATCTCTTCATATTATTTTAGTACTTTCACAACTTACAATACCTCTTTCTCATTCCAATATTATCTTATTTTTGTAAATTTAGGGCTCCCCTTTGTTGCTATATTTTCCTCTCTTATTTTTAAAGATTGATTAAAGTAATTATTTTTGGTGGACTTGTAGCTAATGTCTCTCTTTCTCCTTACTCAACTTCTACCTCCAAAATGAGTATATTTTCTTCCTCTTCTTCATCGTGTCCTATCCTTTTTGTGGTGTAACATAATTTTATGGTGGATTTAATATTTTATTCATCCATTCTATAATAGTCCAACTTCCTCCTCTTCATCATGTCCTATCCCTTTTGTGGTGTGACATAACTTTGTGGTGGTTTTTCTATTTAATTAATCCATTCTATAATCTTCCAAATACCCTTTTATTTTGGTAGAATAGTTTGATCTCTACTATTTTCACATTTACATATAACTTCTTCTATTGGTGGTCTAATCACTTGCTTCATCTTCTATAGTGTAGTATGTATAAGTTTGTCGGTGCTATATAAATAAAATATTTGATATGTCATTGTATTATATTCCAATATCTAGTTTCTTCCCTCTTCTCTTGGTTAATGTACCAATTTTTTTGTGATAGGTGATAAGTTCCAATATAATAACTGAGTGTAGAGTCTATCATAACAAAATATATTTTTATTTTGTTCCCTATTAAAATTTTGTAGATGTGTTTCTAGTTCTACTTCATCATAATACTTAGGTGTAATATTGCAATCTCTTTCCTCTAGAAAGTATTCGTTTTATCAAAATTGTAAAGGTTTTCTAAGTTGGTGTATTCAACTTGTGGGTGTACCACCATTTTATTACATTGCATACTAGAGTGTCCTATAATTTTTATAATCTTAAATATTATCTTTCAAATATTTTTTCTAAGCCTTCTATATAGGTATGTAGACTTCTGAATCTAAAATATTGTGGTAGTTTAATATGTGAGATATCATATGAGATGTAATTGAATTGATATGAAATTTTGATAGGTTTTTATTTCTTGTCTCTAATTTTATTTTCTAATTTTTTAATAGGCTATCATCTTTTGAGATGATATTGTAATATTTTCTCTCAATCCTTCATAGATTGCATATCATTTTGGCCCTATTACTTTTCTAGACCCTCTTTCTAGTTCATTCCAAAGCCTTCACTATCTATTTTATAATTGTTATTTTCTAAGATAATCTCCCCTTTTGAATTAGATTCATCGTTCATATCTTTTATGATGATTAAAGATTATATTACCTTCTAATGTTCTTTACTTTATTCTTGCATTATTTCTTTTATGTATACATCACTCATGTCTATCTATAAAGGAATGTGTATCATCTATTTTTTAATGAATAAAGATAGTTCTTTTTCCTAAAGTTCTTTTCCTAATTCAATCATGTCAATGTAGTTAATGGACCATTCTAAATTCAACAAGATATTTAATGTATCGAATGGCTCCCTCATTTTAATTACTACAAAATAAATTTTCTTCTTGATCCCAAAAAAATTATCTTCCACAAACTTGCATGTTCTAATGATGGATTATAGTACCATTAGTAAGAGCAATATAATAAGGCATGCCATATCACATTGATCTGTCAAAGTCTTCCCAAAATATTTTTGGAATAATGTTAACATCTACTATTAAATTAGTCGTCACATTTTTTAAATATTTATTTTTTACCAATAGTTTTATCAGAATTGGCTAGTTTTTCCATATCCTTGGAATTTTTTGCATACTTCTAACTTGTGGCCTTAAATTGGTATTTCTCATCTTGTTTTAGTATTTTGAAAATTATTTCTAGGAGATTTTCCTCTTCTACATGTTACTAATTATTTAATAATTGGACATTTTTTTAAAATTAAGCCTTATGGTAGTCTTCCTTTATATTTTCCTCTATGATGAACTTCCTAGCATCTTCGACTATCCTCTAATGTTTTGATTTTATTAAAAACTAAACATCTTTTTATTCTTCCTTTAGCTTGTTTCTCAAAAAAAATTCTCTTGTGGTGTTAATTTATCCTTTATTTATCATTGCAACTTTATTTATCTTACCATATTTCTTAAAGGGTTCTATTTAGTTCCTCCTTCCTCTCCAAATATTTTTTTTCTAATATTTCCTTGTTTTAGTTATAATTGGCTTCTTACATCTACCCTAGTTATAATTGGCTTGTAAAGAACCGGACCAAATTTTTTCCAATTCTTTAATGAACAATTCAACTCAAGCACACAGTCACCTATTAAGGTTAGCTCCAAAACCAAAACGATGCGGAAGGTAACTCTAACCAAGAATGTGCCTAGGAGAGGCGAGCATATGGTCAGAGGATCTTGTGCATGCAGTACTAGAAGTAAACAATGCCGAATGAACTCAATGCCAAGAATGTGCTTCCAAACCCAAGGTGGGAAAGGAGCTACCATATGGCGGAGGTACTAAAAGAGATGATGCAATGCTGAAAAGTAAACTCAACACCAAACATGTGCACTCCAAACCCAAGGTGGGAATGGTGCTATCATATGGTGGAGAATATATTGATGACAATGCAGTGCTGAAAGTAACTCAATCATCAAGCATGTGCACTCCAAGCTCGAGACGAGCAAGGCGCTATCATATGTTGATGAGGATCCAATGCAATACAATAAAAACTGAGCTAGGGCCAATCTCTTCCACATCTGTGGGAATACAATGTAACTTAGCAAGAAATAGAAAGGGTTGAACAGTGAAGAGTTGCCTACCAAGGACACTGAATTAATGATATATCAATGTTGCGATGAAGTTTAATGTTTCTCCAATACTCAATATGACTCTAGGACTCAAACCCAACTCCTAAAGCAAACTCTAACAATCTGATATGATTGAACATAGACTGAAAATGCATAATCAACAACACTGTAACTCACTAAAATGCTCATAAATCTCTCTAGACTTGTCCAAATGACATGAAATCTGATGCAAATGAACACTATGAAGATGGCAACCAGATTCTAATCAAGAAATGACTCTAAAACCTTGTAAATTTATTTTCTAAACATTTTCCAGGCAAAACAGAATGGTACGGCCTCCAGAAATGTTCTACCAACAAGATAAAATCAGATCTCCAGAAATGTTCTACCAACAAGATAAAATCAGATTCTTCATTAAAAATCACCAAACTTTGAACAATGGGGCGCCTAAGGCATAGAAATGGTTTTAGCCAATACCCAAAATGAATATATTTTTATTTTTTGACTTATGAGTAAAAACAACATGCAGCTATATTAAAATCAGCAACTCCAGAACTTCATTAACATGCTAGAAACTGAACTACAAATGCACAATAACTACTACAATGCAAAATCTCACTAAAAATCCACTCAACTACAAACTAACTCTCCACTAGTTGCTATCTTTCAAGCAAGAAGTCGAGCCCATGCTAGGAGGCATGCATTCCCCGAAGCAACCCTGTTACCATTCCGACAGCATAACATTACTAAAGACATAAGATGTCCAACTGAAGAGCAGAGGCTTCCTTTTATAAGCTTGAGAGGAATCTTCTAGAAACATCAAGAAGGCGCCCTAATTTCAAATTTGAATTGATCTCTTTTCACTCCATGGATGGCGTCCCTTTTCTTCAAAGCAATATTTGACTTTTTTATTAATTTTAAAAAATTCATCTTTTCTCTCAAGTTGGCATCCCTTTTCCAAGCTTAATTTTGGCCTTTAGAAAAATATTAAAATAACCTCCTGATGAGGCATGCACCCTTGAGTCCCCCTTTTAAAACAACTTTAAGTGATAAAGCTAGGCCAAGGGGTCAACATTAAAACATAATATTAAAATATAATATTATTTAAATCAACTCAACTTATCTCTCCAGAAAATGCGCCCAAAGCCAAAAATCAAAATATCAACTGAACTGCCTAAAGAGGAAAGCCTGCTGAATTGATGCCAACTAGACTGCTGCCAAAAATAGAATTTACTAAAAATAGTAAATTCAAAAAGTTGCTCAGATCAACGTGCATGTGATACCATTGCAAAGCTTTCTGAAAACCCAGAAAGAATCCAAAATCCAAAATCCCAAACTCCAAGATGTAGCCATCATAACTTACTAAAAATAGTAAGTCCGGAAAGGTTGCCCGACGCAATTGCATGTCATACCTCTATGAAGCTCTCTGAAAACCCAGAAGGAATCCAAAATCCATACAGCCAAACTCCAACATGAAAAACCCTGAATCTTCAAAAGAACCCACCAAGCAGTCGGAAACCCTAATTCTGCCTCTGACTAGCTGACAGCACACCGAGGATAGACCATCAATCACTGAAAAGTGTAGTGCTAAAAATGGGGACATTACAGTCCGCCCTTCCCAAAATTGCTTGTCCTCAAGCAATACCACCACAACTCCAAAAAAATTAAAACTAATCCATACCAAAACAAGTATGATCCCAGGGTCCCATGTTCGTCTCAGGAAGGACCCACCATGCCGATGCTGCACCACTCTGATCACATCAATCAAAACATCATGCCTATGCTGCACTAACCTCCCTTGTAACTCCAGAATGTTACCATCCATGATACTCAAACTGAGAAATCTTAAAGGACTGAGATCAATATCATGCAACATCTCATGTCCAAAATGCTCTAAGTCAAAAATATCAACCATACCACTGTCTATCACAATTCTAGGCAATAGGAAAGATAGTCTACTCAACTCAAAATTGAACCCCTCTGCATATCTCCATAAGGTATCGAACAGAGCCATGACTGCAAATGAGACATCTTCAAGTCTTCTTGCAAAGAGGAAAGCAATCATTTGCAAGAGCTCAACAATCTCATACTCATAACTCCACATGGAGCTACTATGCCTCATCTGAATTATATTGATACCACCATGAAGACTATAGAAAACTCTCATAGTTCCAACCTCATGAGTCTCAGAATGATGAATCAAAGCAAATGGTAGTTCGCTGTCTTAAACCAACAATGAGAGAAAACTATCAAATTTAACATCACAAACCTCCATAAAATGAACTTGGAGAGTAGGAAGGGTGTGAAGAAACAAATAATCAATGTTGTTCAAGGCTGGAATCAGTGTAGTACAATTTGATTCTAGAGCTCTACATAAGGAAAAACAACAACACCAATGAAATTCCCAAGTGTGAATGTGTGAGATGGGCACCGAGTTGCAAGATAACACCTCCAAAGTGGCCAAAAAATACACTAGAGCAACCTCCAACTGAAAACTACCACCTCTTTGACAAGAAGTGATGAACCCGCTCTCTTGAATGGAAGTAACTCCACATGTAAGGTGGTTGGTCTGCCTCCACCTAGCAAGCTTGTGTCTCAAAATCTGCCCTTGTCTTAGCTGAGAGTCACTCCCAAGAGCAACCGATCATTCATCTCTCCAACCCATACTCAAAATTTCTCTCCAATCCATTTGTTGATGAACAAACGAAACCATCAAGTGGTTGGAAAAGAAGGAAAAAATACCAAAAAATATGACAATTTGATCCTTATTCCTCCAAAAATTCTTCTTTCCACAAGCAATAGGCTCCATCAACCCATGTTGAGAATCCCAAGCATGGGTACCCAACTGAAAATAATCTCCAACACTTCAGAGAGAAAACATAGCACATCTCTAAGTGCTGGTAAAAATCAAGTGCATACTTGTGAAATTGGTGTTCCCTCTAATGAACCCTTGAAGCCTACCCATGAAAGCTTCAACAACATTGGAGCATGAAACATTAGATGACCTCAAATCCAACTCCCAAAATATACTAGTAAGTTCCAAAGCATCATTCAACCAAAGGGATGGATTGTCAAGCATGTAAACACCATGTTTTGGACCCCCTTTCTCCCTTACATCATGAGTAACAAGTTTGGTTTCTTCACTCCTTTCTGTTGTAATGGACCTATGAACAACTACCAAACTATGTTTGGACAACATCTTGATGTCAAGGACGTTGATAACATCTTGATTCAACAATTCCCAAGTGGAGACTTCATCCTCAAACCCTCTTATGCATTCACTAATGAGCAACCTTGGAAAATTATTAATCACAATTTGTGTCACATCCTCATAGAGTGATATCAAAGCATCCTTAGACTGGAGTTCATACTTGACCTCATGCTTGGTCACTTCACTACATGACTCATTTTTCAAAACAAAGAGAGAATTGTCATAAGTTGCTTCAACACCCACTTCAAAGAAAGGATTGTCAAAAACTTGGAAGTCATTATTTTTCGTCTTGCTGATCCAAATTTGCACATGCAACTTCTGATTTCCTTGTGAAACCTTCAAGATCAAACTCCTCTCGAAGACTATCAAGCTCACCAATTACTTGCTTGATTTCTTCAACTCTTTGCTCATTCTCTTGCTCCCTGAAAAGTTTGAAATCAGAAAACTGGTCTTCAACCTTTGTTAGAGCCAACTGAGTTTCTTTCAACTGGTCCTTTGTTGATTTAAGCTCCAGAGTGAGCTCATCAACCAAACTCTCATTTTCTTGGAAAACACCAATGGTCTTCTTTGCAACTTCAATGGTGTGATCACGATCCTCAATCAAGTGTAAGTACTCCGATTTCAATGTCTCCAAGGAGTCTTTGACATGTTACAAATTAGGGAGAGTAACTTCATCCTTAATCCCTTTCAGTCTCTCATCAAATTGAACCTTCCAGTAGAGATCTTCAACCAAGCTATGTGTGTGATCAAACATGGATAGAGCTTGCACTTCCTTGTCAATGGACACCATGAATTGTCTTTCCCACTCATAAGAATGTGAAGATGGTGAACTGCTGATAGGCTGCAACTGAAAATCAAAACCTTGTCCCTTGTCTTTGTTGCCCTCAATGTTGCTCCAACATCCTTGTACTTTACCACCAACATGCAAATAATGCTCAATGCCATGGAGATGATCATTCTCCATTATTTCCTCAACTCTATGTTTGCAATCAGCTTCTTGAATGGAAAAATCAGACTTGTGTTTGTAAACCTCTTTAACTCTTTCCTCTTCAAGAGCCATATGGTCTTCTAGCTCTTCTTCTTCATCACTGTCTCCTTGATCAAACATTATGGCGGCATCCAACTTGATCAATGGATCATAATTGTCCGTTGTTCGGAAAGTTTTTGTAGCAACATACTCTTCTTTAGTGGCTGCAACCACTTCAAAGAGATCATTATGGAACTTTGTTGAACAATCATCTTCTTCAAAGACAACTTCCCCTCCAATGGCCACCTCATAGTTTGCAATGCAATCTGATTTTTGATCTTCATCTGGATCAAAGGGAAATTCATCCCACAAAGGTTCTTTATCATACCTTGATTCCAACCAACCCATATCCCAAATGGTAAAAGGCTGATTGTTTTGATCAAAAGAAAAGTACTCTTCATGCTTCTCTTGGAGTGTTGAGTCTTTGAATAGGTCACCATGTACCTCACTTGGATTGATTTCTTCATAAGTCCTTCTCTCCAAGGGCTTAGTTTGATGATCAAACCCACGTTCACCCATGTCACCAACGTCATAGTGAAGCAGAGAATCTTCAATGTTAGCTGTTTTGAAAACTTTGTCCCTTTGTCCTTCAATGTAACCACCATCTATAGGTATATTTCTGATCTCATCTTTAGTAATCATATGCATACCAAAAAGGTCTCCTTGATCACTTGTCATAATTTCTTCTTGTGAAAACTCTTGGGGAGTTTGGACAGCAACAAGAGGAAAACTATCCATCCCCAAATCTTCAACACAAGGTGGTACAATCATGTTGGAATCATTACCAACATTATCACTTTGGCAATGGTCATAGGTTGATTCAAAGGCACCATCAGTATTTCCTTCTACTTGCTCTTCTTCAGCAAACTCGTCCCATACAATAGTACTACTGAAATCTTCTGTGAAGCCCTTAGCTTCAAGACCTTCATAGGTTGAATCCTTATTAGGACTCAAGACTGTTGTTATGTTCTTTTCATCAAGCTGATCTTCATCAAGCTCACGATCATTCTAATGTTACATGTGCACCTTTCCATCCCGACTTTCAAACTTAGCAAAAATCTTTCTGATTCCCCATCTTATGTCAGGATCCCTCACTAGTGTGATCAGTTCCTTCATCAACTCAAGTAAAGACTTCCCTATAGTCATCTTTGTTCTCTTGTGCTCATAGAATGAATAGTATTGATTTTCTTATGACCACTCAGGATGGCAGGAAGAACTGGCTTTGTGTTTTTCACATGATGGCAAGATTTTGGCTCTCATACCACTGTAAAGAACTAGACCAATTTTTTTCCAATTCTTTAATAAACAATTTAGCTCAAGCACACAGTCACCCGTTAAGGTTAGCTCCAAATCCAAAACGATGCGGAAGGTAACTCTAACCAAGAATATGCCTAGGAGAGGCGAGCATATGGTCAAAGGATCTTGTGCATGTAGTACTAGAAGTAAACAATGCTGAATGAACTCAATGCCAAGAATGTGCTTCCAAACCCAAGGTGGGCAAGGAGCTACCATATGGCGGAGGTACTAAAAGAGATGATGCAATGCTGAAAAGTAAACTCAACACCAAGCATGTGCACTCCAAACCCAAGGTGGGAATGGTGCTATCATATGGTGGAGATTCTATTGATGACAATGCAGTGTTGAAAGTAACTCAATCATCAAGCATGTGCACTCCAAGCTCGAGGCGAGCAAGGCGCTATCATATGATGATGAGGATCCAATGCAATACAATAAAGACTGAGCTAGGGCCAGTCTCTTCCACAGCCGTGGGAATACAATGTAACTTAGCAAGAAATAAAAAGGGTTGAATAGTACTACTGTAACAGCCTTACAATAAGAAGAGTTGCCTGCCAAGGACACTGAATTAATGATATATCAATGTTGCGATGAAGTTTAATGTTTCTCCAATACTCAATATGACTCCAGGACTCAAACCCAATTCCTAAAGAAAACTCTAACAATCTGATATGACTAAACATAGACTGAAAATGCATAATCAGCAACACTGTAACTCACTAAAATGCTCATAACTCTCTCTAGACTTGTCCAAATGACATGAAATTTGATGCAAATGAACACTATGAAGATGGCAACCAGATTCTAATCAAGAAATGACTCTAAAACCCTATAAATTTATTTTCTAAACATTTTCCAAAAAAAACATAATGGTACGACCTCCAGAAATGTTCTACCAACAAGATAAAATCAGATTCTTCATTAAAAATCACCAAACTTTGCACAGTGGGGCGCCTAAGGCATAGAAATGGTTTTAGCCAATACCCAGAATGAATATTTTTTTTTTTTTGACTTATGAGTAAAAACAACATGCAGCTATACTGAAATCAGCAACTCCAGAACTTCATTAACATGCTAGAAACTGAACTACAAATGCACAATAACTACTACAATGCAAAATCTCACTACAAATCCACTCAACTACAAACTAACTCTCCACTAGTTGCTATCTTTCAAGCAAGAAGTCGAGCCCATGCTAGGAGGCATGCATTCCTCAAAGCAACCCTGTTACCATTCCAACAACATAACATTACTGAAGACATGAGATGTCCAACTGAATAGCAGAGGCTTCCTTTTATAAGCTTGAGAGGAATCTTCTAGAAACATCAAGAAGGCGCCCTAGTTTCAAATTTGAATTGATCTCTTTTCCCTCCATGGATGGCGTCCCTTTTCTTTAAAGCAATATTTGACTTTTTTATTAATTTTAAAAAATTCATCTTTTCTCTCAAGTTGGCGTCCCTTTTCCAAGCTTAATTTTGGCCTTTAGAAAAATATTAAAATAACCTCTCGATGAGGCATGCACCCTTGAGTCCCCCTTTTAAAACAACTTTAAGTGATAAAGCTAGGCCAAGGGGTCAACATTAAAACATAATATTAAAATATAATATTATTTAAATCAACTCAACTTATCTCTCCAAAAAATGCACCCAAGGCCAAAAATCAAAATATCAACTGAACTGCCTGAAGAGGAAAGCATGTTGAACTAATGCCAACTGGACTGCTGCCAAAAATAGAATTTACTAAAAATAGTAAATTCAGAAAGTTGCTCGGATCAACGTGCATGCAATGCCATTGTGAAGCTTTCTGAAAACCTTGAAAGAATCCGCAATCAAAAATCTCAAACTCCAAGATGTAGCCGTCATAACTTACTAAAAATAGTAAGTCCAGAAAGGTTGCCCTACGCAATTGCATGTCATACCTCTGTGAAGCTCTCTGAAAACCCAGAAGGAATCCAGAATCCATACAACCAAACTCCAACATGCAAAACCCTTAATCTTTGAAAGAACCCACCAAGTAGTCAGAAACCCTAATTCTGCCTCTGACTAGCCGACAACACACCGGGGATAGACCATCAATCACCGAAAAGTGTAGTGCTAAAAATGGGGACATTACATTTTAATTACTACAAAATAAATTTTCTTCTTGATCCCAAAAAAATTATCTTCCACAATCCTGCATGTTCTAATGATGGATTATAGTACCATTAGTAAGAGCAATATAATAAGGCATGCCATATAACATTGATCTGTCAAAGTCTTCCCAAAATATTTTTGGAATAATGCTAACATCTACTATTAAATTAGTTGTCACATTTTTTAAATATTTATTTTTTACCAATAGTTTTATCAGAATTGGCTAGTTTTTCCATATTCTTGGAATTTTTTGCATACTTCTAACTTGTGGCCTTAAATTGGTATTTCTCATCTTGTTTTAGTATTTTGAAAATTGTTTCTAGGAGATTTTCCTCTTCTACATGTTACTAATTATTTAATAATTGGACTTTTTTTAAAAAATTAAGCCTTATGGTAGTCTTCCTTTATATTTTCCTCTATGATGAACTTCCTAGCATCTTCGACTATCCTCTAATGTTTTGATTTTATTAAAAACTAAACATCTTTTTATTCTTCCTTTAGCTTTTTCTCAACAAATTTTCTCTTGTGGTGTTAATTTATCCTTTATTTATCATTGCAACTTTATTTATCTTACCATATTTCTTAAAGGGTTCTATTTAGTTCCTCCTTCCTCTCCAAATATATTTTTTCTAATATTTCCCTTTTTTAGTTATAATTGGCTTCTTACATCTACCCTATGTAACTCAACTTTTATTAATCTTGTATCTCCTTGAACATTTTGTTTAGGTACTCTCATTAATGTCTATAGTTTTGTAAGTTGTCTCCATTTTCTCTTGTATGCTTCAAGGCATCTAAGATATTTCTAGTTACACATTTCTTGCACTTATAAAAAGGTTCAATTAGTTTATATTCAATTGATATAATATAAATTATTATTATGAGTTTCTTGTATTTGGAAGTCTTTCTAGCATGGTATGTGGGGTTTACGAACTGGAAATGGATTATGAAGTATGAGATACACTATCTGAACATGAGGGAATTTGAGAGTCTAAGATTTGTAAGGAAAAGTAATGTGACATAGGCTCATATAACTTGAAAATTATTCTATAATTGTGATTATTGGTCAAATATAGTTAAATATGCTTAAATATGTGTAATAATGAAAAAATATGGTTAAATATGGACATAGTCAAGCATATTTTTTTATGAAATTGACATTACAAATCTCAGATGACTTGAAAAAATATGCTTAAATATGGACATAGTTAAATATTTAAATATACTTAAATATGGTTTTTGTAATGTCAATTTCATGAAAAAATATGCTTGACTATGTCCATATTTAAGCATATTTTTTCATGAAATTGACATTACAAATCTTTAATGACTATAGACATGAACCTAAGGTTGGCCTAAAAAAACTCAGCATTAACCTCTACCCCAGAACTCAACAATCCCTTCCAAATGACTTAGAAATTGCATTATAAAAGAAGAGGAACTACTAGATTAAATTCAAGAATGATATTTAGAAAAAGGTTAGCGCCTTGATTAGCAATTGAATTAGGCATAAAATAATGTCTTGACATATTTAAATCTCTTCTCATCTTTTTCCCCCTTATGAGAAACTAAAAAATGATTTTTACATTTTCACTTGCATTTCACATTCAACATTTTACCCTTATGGTCAAAGTATTGTTTCTACTCCATTTTCACTTTACAAGAGAAAAAAATAAACCTTAGTAATTTACCCTTTCACTAGAAAGTGAAAACCTACTCCAAATCACACATTGTTACTTCTACAACTCCTCATTTTCCACTACAATTGGTTAGGTATTTTGTCAAACAGTTTGCATGTGACCATTTGATCTTCACATTCTACCTACTTGTAAGATCATCATGACCCTAGAGTGATAGAATACAACATGAGCTATTTTTATATCCTTGTATATGCCACATGTTCCTTGGAATAGAAAACCCTAACATCCACTTATATGTGTCATCCTTCCATCATTAAATTTTTGATCTCCACATAATATTTTATACTAAGAAAGGTGTTTAAAATGAATTCCTTCAACTCTTGCTGCATGTTTTAGATTTTGTGCCATAATAATACCTTCAAAACTAGTGGGTATTCCATTCCAAGCCAATTTTTAAAGTAATTTTTATCAATGGTAGGGTTATTTTATTTTATTTGGATATTTTAAATCGGTGTTTGGGACATTGCAACTACATGCAAGGTGTTTTCAATCATTTCCAAGTATGAAAGACCTTTTTAGAGTGCTTTGAATCTTGCATAGTGCATTTCAAGCCATCCTTGGATATATAATTTTTTTGTAAGCCAATTTTGAATCTTAGTTGGGCATTTTAATGATCATATGGTTCTTAAACTCATAGCCAAACATGATAAGATTGTTGTTGCACATTTTAACATATCCAATGGATTTTTACATCTTGCATAGTCATCATTCTCTTATGTAGGGAAATTAAAACATTTATAAGTCATTTTTTCTGATTTCTATGTTGTGGCACCTAATCTACATAGTAGGGTGTTTTAAATCATTTTCGTACATTCAAAAACTATGAATGGGAATTTTTGACATTGGTGAGGCATTTTCAACATTGGTATGGCATTCAAAACTATTGCACCATGCTTTTGGATATGAATACAATAATTTTCTACAATTTGAAGTGTTAAATTTTTCCCCAAACTATTATCCACATGTCTCCACTTCATTGCAGCACCCCATTCCTTCTCAGTGCACTTTTGAACTTGAAAAAACTTGAAGACTTATGTTGGTATGTTGGGAGGTATTAAAAAAAAAAAAATCACGTGGAAAAATTAAGATGAAGTTGGATGCCTCATCTATGAAACACTAAAAAAAAAATTGACCAATCAAAGGCTAGTTATAGTATTTCAACCCACCACACCTTTGGGGAAGAAATAAGCCCTCAAAGTTGTGTTGTGTGTTGGGCCTTCCTTCCCATTCATTTTGAATTTACAAATTAATTTCCATGAATATTTCTTTTTAATTTTTTCAAGACTTAAACAAAATTGGGGTTTAAAGGGTGTAATAAGTAGTATTTTAAACGTTTTAGCTCAAATAAATTATTAGAATTTTTTTAGTAGCACCCATTACTTTTTTTGAAACTAACAACTAAATGGTGTTTTAGTCAAAATTACAAGATTTACACCATGGGCTCACATGGCATCTAGAAGTTGTGTAATTTTATGAGGATTATTGATAAATACCAATGATCTTCCTTCTTTAGCTATAAATTGAACAACAAATCAATTTTTGGGAGCTCCTTTGTAACGGGGATAGTCCACGAGCACTTAAAAAATGTTATGACCCCAAAACTCATACAACAACCATGAAATTGAAATTGGAGGTTGATAATAAATTATCAACACCCATTCCATTATCAAAATTGAGAAAAACTACATTTTTATGATACTCTAAAGACCCATTCATAATAAATTTGGGCCTATAACTAATGCAATCGCAGACCAAGACCTTGATTTGAGGTGTTGATCTTCACAGCCTCCACACTAATTCCTTTTCAATCCACTGAAAATTGATTCTTATAGGAAAATAAAGAAGACCCAAATTTTTTTGAAAAACAAATCAACAACCATACACTTATGTGCACAAAAAACTATCGATATACCACTTTTCAACATCAATTTTAAATATGTAAACACCTTCCATTTTCCCTAAAAACTTATCCATTAAGAGTTCCCACCTTCATCTACAGGAATGAATGCTCGCTATATTTTTTCTATGAGCTATACCATGTTATAATTCAATCCAAACTATCAGAAAAATCTTTTTCTAAACACTGGGGCTTTGACCCCTTCCAACAACTTTTCTTCAAATTTCTCTTTTTACAAATTTATTTTATGATATTCTCAATTGTTACAGCCCACATTCACACAAGAGGAAAATCAATTCTGAAACAATAACTTGAAATTATTTGAGAGCTCCAAACCAAGAATTTCTAGCTCTTGAAATGACAGATTTAAAACAGTGCTGATTTTTTTTATTGACAAACATTTTTGCATACAACTTCCAAAATGAAATTTAACAATCTAGAACAATATTATAGGAAATATTTACAATCAACAATCTCAAATTAGATCTAAGAGGCCTCAAATCAATCACCTACAATAATATATGCAGCCAGAAAGCTTTGATGCTACCTCTAAGATGTTCCAACTAGTCTTCATATGGAGGATCTAACAAAAGGTCTTGAGAATTAAATTTGGGCATTGGGAGTAAATTCTCTCATACGCCGATTATCAACATGTGTCCTTTGCCATCATCAGCACCAACCAACTTACTTATGTGAAAAGACATGGATTAAAGCGCTAAATTCTAACAAATTAAATAGGTGCGTCTTTTCAAGAGTACCTTGCATTACTTCAGCATGTTTCTCATAAATAGAGGCACATTTTCCAAAGCAATGAGTTTATTTGTGAAAGAGGTGGCAAGGAGAATGTACTAATTCCATTCTCATGGCGTTTTCAGCATTCCCAAGGGATACGGATCTCAAATCCACATGTATCGCCTCAGTGACAACATTTAATGGACCAACAGTAACAATGTAGCCTTAACTGCATGTACGTGTGAGGGAATTAACTACGCCCAAAAGCATATTTTTCTAAAAATCAAAAGGAAAGTGGTCATTTTCATTGAGGAAACTCTCTGCAACTCCTTGACACAGCCATGGAGAAGCCATCAACATCTGGTAGAAAGCCCAGAGCCTCATCTAAAAGGCCTGGTTACACTGATATCTTTGGGTGGAACTCATTTGCCAATGCCCCAACGCCTGAGGAGCGGTCGTTTGAATTTTGTAAAAAGGTGCAACCAGATAGACATATATCAGGAAAGAGGTGGTGCAAGATTTCACCGATAATATTTTTGAGCCCAAGTTAACAACTAACCCTAAAAGTTTTAGGGAGGGTGCATTCCAAAGAATGATGCAGCATGGGTCATCTGAAGGTTTTGCATCTCGGCTCTAGAATTGTGGCCTCCCACAGTTCATGTTGGTTGCCGTACACCCATGCCTGAATCTAGTGGATGCATGTGCCAAGAGATTCAATAAAAGGATAGGGGCCATTAAGGGTAATAGGATCAAAGTTACAATTTATGTCGAAGCCATACGGGATATGTTGTGTATCCCTACCACTTGGGGTGCCAAATGTTTTGATGAGGAGATGATCAAAATCTCTTAGGAGGAAAGAACCCAGAAGGAAAGATTTTATGAGAGTGAAACGAAGGAAAGACCGGTGAGAGGCCACTTTCCCTTTCCCCTTGTGCGTAGAAAATTCAAGAAAGACACACAAACTATCTTCTCAATGTTGGCATGGATTTATGGCCTTGATAATGATGAAGAGGTCCATCCTTTCCAAATGGGCCTGGTTTTTACGCTCAAGAAGGAGAAGAGTCAGCAATATTATGATTTCGCCAATGTAATAGCTGGAGGAATGTTGGAACAATTGAAGAACTATAATACTGAGTCTAAATTCAGGTATTCCTCTTTCTTGGCCCATTTGATTTTGCATCAAAATTCTGAGTTGCTGGAAAGAAGTATACCAGTGTCTAGGTTTGATGCTAAGGGCTGCTATCAACTAGTTTCTATATGGACTCATGTGCTTTCAAAAATGGGGGATTACTACTAGTTTGTAGATCATTTTCTGAGGCCAGTGCTTCAAGATTTGTTGCCACGCCCTATGGGTTGTTTCTCTCCTGAGGTCATGCAATGGATGGAAACCTTGCCGACCCCAATGGATTATTTCCTCGGAGAGGATTTTACATTTATCAAGTTTCATGGTTTTGTTGGGGAGCCTTTTAGACTCCCTAGATTTGTAACAGATAGAGTTTTCACATTGGAGGCATGTCGTTGGGCAACCATTTCCGATAATACCTATGGCGACAAAAGGAAAAAGACAAAGATATACCTGCTTCCCCTCACAATTGCCAACAGTTAGGTGACACTAAACAAGTGGAAGGTTGATATGAGCTTACAAACCTCCTAGTGGTCCTAGGCTTGGTCCTCATTTGTGACACGTAGTACTACAATCCGACAAAGCATTTCACTTTGAAACATGAGAGCAGGGAGTATTTTGAGAGGAGGAGGAATATGACTCAGGAAAGGCCGGAAGTATACATTAACTTGGCCCACATTCCACTCAAACGACAAAAATGGATAAACTTCTATGTGCCATAGGCAGAGTATCAGAGGAACCTTCAGATGGGAAAATCCCTCAACACGCAATTGAAGTGCAAGGGATTGTTGGAAAGAAAGAAGGCAGACTTCTAGAGGTCTCAACAAGAGATGAAATGCCCCAATGCCCTGTTCAGATATTTTCAGCCACATGACAAAAGGTTCAAGGATATTTATGATCAAGAGGTCGACACTGACAATAGTAATCTCGAGAAAAGTCATGAGATATCAGAAGAGCAACTCCCGCGTTGTACTTCTCATCCTCAGGAATCTGATAGGAGGAGGGGTTCGAAGCAAAGAGACTCACAAGTCACGTCCTTCGCCAGTGCTCGAAGTAAAGGAAAAAGGACCCAACGGTCCCCAAGAGGGTCCACTATGGTTATCAAAGGCCAAGTTTCAGAGGGGTTGGCTACCAAAGGATCAGAACATACCAGTTCCAGTCGTGCAAAGAGAAGGTGAGTCCAGGATCTAGGTGCACCCGATGCATCAGCCCGAGGAGAAGAAGAAGTGGAGTATGTTCTGCAAAGTGTTTCGCCCACCATGGCCCAGGTAAGTTTTACTCCCTCTCTTATTCTTGCCTCTGCAACTCTAGTTACTCCTCTGCCCCCATTCGTGGAAAGGAATCCTCCATCATTGGACCCTAAGCTTTTGATCCTGAATACGCCCCCTGCCATTTTTATTGAAACTTCTTAAGCAACCCCACACACCGAACAAGCAGCATCTGCCTCGACCGCCATTGATTCTTTAATCACCCTGTCAAGGGACCCCATTGAAAGAGTTGAAACATCCATGTTTCCCATTACTCCTGGTTCATCCACTTCTGGGAAAAAATCTCTTATTTCGCTCGTATCTCTTTTCACCCCAACTAGCTTTTCCCCTGCCAAATCTTAATTTGGTGTCCCACCTTTTTCCATGATTACGCTCCCTTTTGCTTCCCCACATGCTCATGCATATGAGGTTTCTCCTTCTATCACACATTTTGGTCTCCCTCCTGGTGCTTCCATTGTAGCACAAAGCATTGATACCCCTTAGAGTCTCCAAGAGCATTTCATTGCAACCAAGTGGGCTCGACAGGCTAGAAAGCAAAAATGACTGTTGAAGAATGCCGCACTGCCAGCCACCAAGAAGATTGAAGCTTGCTTCAATGAGGAGTGGAAAGAATGTTGATCACTACCATAAAGCCACTCATATCTAAGCCCAAAGGACAAATGCAGATGGAGGATTACAACATCAGAGCCATGGGTCTGGATTTGAATGAGACTTGCCCGCACAACAAAGTGGTCCTAGCTAAGGCCACCCAAAAGGTGGTATATGCAGATTACAAGAATCTGGATAGGAAGTTGAAGAAGCGTGAGGCAAAGCTGATAAATGTAAAGGAAATAGTGAACAGGCTACATACAGAAATCAAAGCCAGAGATGTCGAGATGACCCGTGTAAGGAAAATACAAAATCAATAAGGAGAAACATCTAAGTTGCTTGCGGAGACCCAAGGTGAACAGATTCAGCTGTATGATGAAATTGAAAAGTTGAAAGTTGAGCTTGTTGTTGAGCGCCAGACAAATGTAGAGTACCAACATGCTCAGGAGAACATAAAAAGAGAGTTGGGTGGCATTTGATCTCAAGCTTCCGACGATTTGTAGATGGTCCAAGCAGAAGCAAAAAAGTCAAAACAAGAAATCAGAAGGTTGAACTTGAAACTAGAAAATTCCCTCAGAGAGAAGAACCAAATGGAGGAGAATGCAAGAGCAAGAGAGGCTCATTTCAATCAAGAGCTAGTTGTTGCACAAGAGGCTAGGACCCTCCCAATGTTGAAAAAGATGATATCCATGCTTTGGGAGCAAATCACTGTTGTGGTTGCAATTCGTAGACCCACTTTACAATTTTTAAGGGATGTTTAGGAATTGAACAGGAAGGTTGGCCGGATGGCTAATCAAATTCTACAAATATGTGCTCACTGAGTGGTAGAATCACAAATCTTTATTTCCAAGTTATGTGTGGCCACTAATGAGGCTCTAAAAGGTGCAGGGATTCCTGATTGAAGAGTCACCTCCCTCAAAGGAAATGAGATCATCAACTGCCACAGATCGTGACAAGGTGCAAGGAATGTCAAATGGTGTTGAACAAGAGGGTCAATGAAATCGAGAGGATTTTGGTGTCCTAGTTAGCTTCGGGTTACCTCCTCTTTTCTCACTGGATGGAGATGTGTTATCAGTTAAGCAGGTCACGGATGCAATCCAACATAAGGTCCAAACTTCTACGGAACTCTCAGGTCCGAGCGCGATGCCCACTGTTGATGGAATCGAGCGCGAGATCTTACCTCTTTCTCATCTCTACTATCATCTAGGGGCAGTTTCTGCAAGATGGGGAGTTGTTTCTTTCAAGGAAGTCTTCGAGCTCAATCAAGCATATAGGCTCATCCATACTCTTTCCCAACCAACTGAGGCATATTGGGAGGCGCAACATTCCGCTTTTCTCAAACTCCAAGAGGTTCTAGATGTCTAGGTTCGTGCCTCCGCAAGCGAAGGCCCCCTATGAGTCACCAAAACTATGAAGCATTTTTTCCTTAATCGATTTTCATTTTTGACTTTTATATGTTTTTGGCTTCGGAAGTGTCTATGTTCAAATTAAGTTGTTTGAAAAGGTGCGCAATGCGCCACGTGATGGTTGTGCGATTTTCATTTATCACCTTCTTTTCGGGAGAGATCCAGGACACGTGTTAGCTCAACAGAAGTATTCTTGAGGATGATTTTCACAAGGCCTGAGAATACTCGCCCGCTTGACACGTCATCTCTTCGCTGCGGGCAATTTTTTCTTTTTTGAAGCAATCTTTTGGAGTGTGTTAGAGCTTGTTGGTTTCCTTTTGGTTTTTAGGATGGAAAATTTGAATCGGTGTCATTGAGCCACATGATTGGTCAACTAGACTTTTTCCAGGTTGTTTTCTAGGATCTGATTGTTTTCAAATAACTATCTTTGCTAAATATCTAAAGAGCATTAATGCGACAGTTGAGAAATGATGAGCAAAGATTGTCATGACCTAATTTAAGATCTATGATTAGAACGTGAGCTATCAAATACCAACATCTGGTAGCAATTACTTTTGGAATGTGGTGGCGGTCTTCTCTTTTTCCAGCTATAAATGGGAGGCGGCAACAGAAAAGAAAAAAAAAATTCCAAAAAAGTTCCAAGTTTTGGTTTCCTGTTCTCAAGAAAAGTTTCTTTAGTTTTCTAAAGTTATAGAACTATTTTCAGAAGTAGAATTTGCAAAGCTACTTTTCTCTGGCATGTTATATTGTTTATGTTCGGACTATTATTAGATTGGCATCTGACCTTTGTTTTAAAGTTCATTTTATATTCAAGCACGAACCATTTGAAAGAAATCTTTGAGACTGTGCATGATATGGCCTTTATCAAGTTATTTCTTTATGTTTTCGCTTTGAATGAAACACTGTGTTAAGTTGAATTCAAGTAGTTTGAACAGTTAATTTCCATGTTGTAGGCTTATATGGTAGGATAATAACCTGTGAAAATTGGACTATGTTTGTGAACTTCTCTATTTTTTCTAAAGGGTTATTGTTTTGTTATATTATGATGTAAGAAGAGAGAGTTTATGCAATTTTTGAATGTTTTTCTGTTAGCCTTGGAAATCTTTATGCTTGATCGGACCTTAATGAACACTGCCTGCAGGGATATTTGAAAGACTGCATTGTTCTTGTAGTTAGCCTTTGTTGTTCATTCTCTTCCCAACAATGAAGGGTTGTGGTGTTTTGTGTCTAAAATATCATTCATAGGAAAGATTGGGTTTAGAGTGTTGTAAAACCTTTGGCGCATCGCCATCTTAATGTTTTATGTTTACATTTTCTTCTACCCTTTTCTCCAAAACTTAGAGAAGAGTCAACTTTCTAGAAAAATCCCAGAGGTATTCAATGAGGCGCAAATCAGTTCCCCACTCGTTGAATTTCCCATAAGGTTGTCAAAGAGGCGCAAGCTTTGATGATCAACAATATCATTCCCTACTGAACTCCCTCTTAGAGCTCATTTATCTTGTGTCACCAAAACTTCCATCTATGTGGCATTTTCACTGGAATACCACTAAGAGGTCCACAAAATGCCTAAGATGAATAGTAAAAATCAATAGAAAATTTTGATTTTTTTTCCATATATAACTAATTTTTTCTCAAAATTTCTTTTATGGGTGCACTAACCTTCATATTTTTTCCCATCATTGTGTTGGAAAAAACACAAGGGGTACATATTCACCCTTCTCTAATTTTTTTATTTTAAAAAATTACTAAATCATTCTTCTACCCATGTTAGTTTCCTTCAATTTTGTAAACTAACATATATCTAATCTTGTAGAATATATTATTTTTTCTCTAACATAAAACCTTGCAAGATTATCATAATCGAATATTATGCAACTTCATCAAACTTGAATATGGGGGCATCAATAGTATCCTTTTTTTAGTATCCTCACTCTACATTTCTTGTACTTTATTGTTTACTTTAGTATATCTTATGTCTTAATACAATCATTTTGTTAAAGTGGGGGGAAATGTAGTTTCAAAAATTGAATATGGTGCAATTTCACACTTATGTCTTAAACCCACATTAGCCCAAGATTTATTGATAATTTTTTTCATTCTTATATAAAATATTTCATCTTGCATGTGAAAAACATGAGATGTTACAAGCACATGTGCTCAATTTTAGTATACTTCTCCCAAACAAAAGTGCTACATGCAAACATCTGCACAATACACTGACATCCAACAAACTTTCAAAATTCAAAAGCGTACTTTCCACATGGTTCATTTATGATGCATGTTGTAACACCTGAATGAGAAAGTAGCACCTCTTCCCTCTTGTCTGAGAAAACCAAAATATTTCTCTTTACCATTCTTGGGGATCTATTACAGTTGTTTCAAACATAACACTCAACTCTCCTAGCTTGGGGAAGCTCTACCAAAAATTTTAGTGTTCATCACAAGTGTTCTCAAAGCCTTCTTGTTCTCATTTGCTTCTTCTCACATGTTAGAAATAACTTCTCTCAAGGAAAGAGCTTCATTGCTACACTTTTACATCCATTGAGAGAAAAACACCTTTGACTACTAGTTAAAAGTGTCTTAATATTAAACCGCACATTCTAGAAATTTTTGGAGTCGTTGGTGAAGAACAACAATGTTTTGTGAGGATGTATGTGCTACATGTTGGTGTCATGGGCAGAGACTCTACATCTAATTCCAAGTTCCTTTGTGTTTGTTCTTTTATTTTCAATAGGAAATCATTTTTATTTATCTCAATAATTTCAGTAAAAGCACATTTTAAATATTTCCTTTGTATTTTATAGTGTTAAAATAAATGTAAGTTTTTGTGTAGACACTTCTCTTGCATTTGTTTCTATTGATTTCCTTAGTCTTGTACTTGGACATAAGCATTTTATTTTTCTTTGAGGTAATGTAAGAATTTGATTTGTGTAAAGGATTTATTCCTTTATTGTATCAAATTCTCACCATTACACATTATTTTTCCTCTCATTCAATTCCTTGTATCTTATGGATACAACCAATTGAAGGAAGCATATATTATCAGTAATGTTCCCATCGTCAAGTTTTTGGGTAGTTTTAGATGCTACATGAACTCATTTTTGTTGGATTAATTAGGACATCACTTGATAATTAATTAATCATTAATTAATTATTAAGTCCCTTATTACTTTATTCACTTAAGCTAAACTTAGGAGTGTTTTTTTTATCTATTAGATTGGACTAAATAGAGATCAATTTGTCTCATTGCATGCGATTAAGAAACTTGTCACAATCTAATCAAATCCTCATCAAGGGTTTGTTTTTTTATGCTTTTATAAGCATTGATCATTAATTGTAATCATTCATTCACAATTATTATTCAATACAGAAGGCATACCAGATAAATTATGGATCAATCTTTTCTTTCTTGGTTGCATCTAGCATAATCATTGTTTTTTCTTTTCAGACGTGATAGGTGTTTTGGTTACAAGTGATTCTTGGGAGCTATGGGGTTCACTATCAACTCCAATATTTTTTTAATTACTAGATAGAGTATTGCTACATGATGTGGCTTGCACTTCATGCATTGTATCACTTCATGGCTTCTATGTCAAACACATTTTCATTTTTTGAATAGGTGGAATTTTTTTCTAACTTTACTCTTTTGTATTTGCCTAATTTCTTAGACAATTGATAAGTTCATTTTTATATTAAATTTTCATTTATGAGACATGATCTACTCATTATACACTTTTTCTCTATTTTATAAGATCCATAAAGAGCATATACCAAAGGACATACATACATGATCACACCTTGTAGGGTCCATTAATTTATAGGGATCCCCTCACATATTTTTGATATCTAAATATTTACTTATATCTATGTTTGTGAGTGACACATACTTTGAGATGCATGATCATTCTTATTCATATACACCTCAAAGTGGGAAAAAATGTAATCATTAAATTTGCATATCCTTTCCATTTCCTATTTAGTTTTTATCTAGTTTGAGGAAATGTCTTAATACATGCATATAGTAACAAATGTTATGATCATGTGTGAATTTAAGATCATTCCCCTAACCTTCATTCATTTGGATATGCACATATACCTTCATCTTTTTCCCTACCCTATCCTTATATGCACACACTTCTATGCATTCATCGTATCTATCCACTTATCACATTCCTTTATGTGCCTACTTCTATGTATTTGTTAGCTACTTGGATCTAAATTTTTTCCCACATTGGGACACTTTCATGGTTGTAGGGTGACCTCATAGTCAAACACTTTTCTCCTTTCTTCTTAGAGTTTAAAATTTAAATTTTGGTTGATTGGCCACATTCACCCTCCTTCCTCAAGCTAACTAAACACATGCTTGACACAATATGATATCATGTTTTAGTACTTAAATATATTAAATGCATTCAATATAATCATCTAAGCATTATCTAGAATTCATATGTTCTCTCTTGTCCTAAAGCATTGGAAATAATTAATAGTGACACATTTTGATTTGGTGCACTAAAAGGAGTAACAACTCTATAGACTAGGGTCCTTGCTTGCTATTTTTAATTCTTGATTCAATTTTTTAGGGTCAATATCTAGGATAAATTATCTCGTTTTGATGAAATAATAGCCCTTTCAATGTTGTTAGTCCCTAAATCTTTAGGAAGAGAAAATTAGATACTTGTCCCTTAGGTGAGCTAAGGAGCAAAATAGTGTTGTTTGTAGGGACAAGTTCAAATTCAAAGGACTAATCCATGAGCACAAATTTGTGAACTTGTCCTTTGTGAAAGCATATACACTACATAGATTTTGAGACATTCCATTAATAAAAAGGCATTTTTTGGCATGCTTTAGTTTGATACTAGAATACTCTACAAACACATGCATTCTTTGATCATAGAACTATGTACCCCAATTCCCACATTTATATTTCCTAGAGTAGTAAGTATATTATATGATTTGTCACTCTCAACTCTATTTAGTTAAACCTAAGTTGCTTGCGCTTAATACAAGATTTGCTATGAAAGTTGCCAATTATTAAGAGAATAAAGACAACCATAGTAAATTAGAAGATTAATTGATTGTAATAGTCATGATCAATGTGTAAGAGATGAGAACAATATATATATATATATAAGATACAATGTTGAGACATGTGAATGTACAACAAAAGTAGTATGATATGAGATGTAGTCATATGTAAGCCTAACATCTCCTCCAAAGTAGGGAAGTACAAGTCACACGATGCAAGTAAAACCTAACAAAGTAATTATTATCTAATTAGGCTTATCCTATTCTAAGGACTAAATGAAAAAAAATAAATAATGTATCTAGGAAAGTACAAATCACATGATTCAAGTAAAATCTAGTCAAGTAAATTCTTATCTAATTAGACTTACCCTATTCTAAGGACATAATATGCAATAAAGTAATAAACTAAATGAAAAAATAAAATCATGTACCAACACTTAATTGATTATTTTTACTTAATTAACCTAGATTTAACATTAAGAAAACCTTGTTTTCTTTTACAATAATCAATAGCTATTAAAATAACAATAATATTTATTATTCATAATGACAATAACAATAAAAACATTAAAAAAAATAAAAAGAAGACTTTTTAGTACATTGTATATAATATATATAATTTTAAATTTTTATATAAATATAATCATAGTTATTACTTGATGGAAAGTGACAACGATAATCTTCTTTAAAATGAGGATATTAATATATTTTGTTTAAAATTCTACTTTACCTTAGGCTGACAAATGTGATGCCATATCTCATATTTTTCATACAAAACAATATATAAGGTACTTATCAACTTTTTTTAAATTAAGGAGAACCATTTTTTGGGGAGAGTGTATAATATAAAAATCAATCTAATTTATAGATAAATATAATAATATTATTTTTTACTCTCTAATAACAATGACCTCAATGAGGATAATCATAAAAATGCTGACGACGACCATGACGATAATGTAGTCAGTCAAAAAATCCTTCTGGCACATAGTGCACTGTATGTTTTGTACGGGTTCGGATAAAACAAGACGCAGTTCAGAGCTGGTCTGTAATAGAAAGAAGGAAAAATGGCAGGTCCTCAGTGCTGTGAATCGCCTCCGCCCCGAAACCATCCTCCTGTGGGCATTGGACGCCTCGACGCCTTCGACGACTTGACGGCTTATGTCACTGGCTCCCCCGACGCCACCGCCGCCCTCATTCTTATCTCTGACATTTTTGGTATTTTTCGCCAGACTCTCACACTCCATCATATTGTCTATTTAACCTAATTCAAAATCTTTATCATGATCTAGAGAAACTTTGCTGGGCATTGGGGATTCCCTTGTGTCATCTTGGAGACATTAGGGAGTCCTCCCAATGTCCTGTATAGAGAGGGATGCACCTAAGATGTTCCCATTTGTAAGTGGTGGTGGGTCATTTCATTCAAATCTCAAAAGTTGCAGATGATGGATTCCCATGAAACATTGATTTTTACTTTGTAGTAAGTAATCTTATAGTTTTGAATTATTATCCACCATTTCAGGTTGGAAACCATGGAAAATTTATCCATTTCTAATTGAAAAGATTGTACTTGAATTGATTCCTTTCCTATGAAAAGTAAATCATTTAATGGGCTCTAGAAAAATTTATTGCCAGCAATTCACCACCAACAATTTACCGCCAGCAATTCACCGCCAACAATTTACCGTCAGCAATTCACCGTCTGAAAATTCACCACCAACAATTCACCGCCTGAAAATTTATCCATATCGTTTAGTGTCGCAACAGTTTCTAGATTAGATTGCTTAAGAGTTTTTGCATCAAAAAAACTCACAATATAATCCAAAAATTGCTACAACATTAAGTAAATCATCAACAATTTGAAAATCTGTTGTAGGATAAGTAGCTACACCCACAAATAGGCCTTTTATTCTCCCTAGTGAGCATTCTTGTGCAACTTCTGAGGATCAAATAATAAATTTGGAGAAAGAGCCTTGTTACTTTATAAAGTGGGCAGCTTAAAGAAAGTCATAGGAGTCTCGTTAATCAAAACAAGGAATGATGCAGAGGTGATATCATATTTTTGAATTGCAGCAAGTTTGTTTGGTTCAATGATATAGTCTACCTGATAGTGGTTTTTATAGCTCTTAAATTGTTTGATTATTTTATGAATATATATTCCACTGCTAAAGAAAGATATTCCATGTTTGGCTTGCTTAACTTGATTACATTCCTTCCATTAGAATCAGTATACATCTGTTTGTACTTGTGAATTGAGATATTTTAATCTGTGGTTTTGTGCAACATTAAGCCTATTTCATTAATGGTGAGGAAATGCAATGGAAGTTCTAGTCAATTTGAAATCTCCATTATTCTCTAGCCTGACAGTCATGAGTTTGTTTGGATGCTTTTTGTTGCAGGATATGATGCTCCAAATTTAAGGTAAAATCTGATGACCGTTGTGATATGATGCTACAAGGTTTTTTTTATTATTTATAATTTTATTATTAATTGTGTAAAATTTGGATGAATTATTTAAGCAGCACATCATTTAGATTTATGTTAGTAATAAAAGCATTCCATTTTTCTGTTTATTACTTTGTTTTTTATTGACGAAAAAATATTAAATATAAGAGAAATTAATATGGAGATTTATTTTCAGTATGGATACATTAATCTTTAAGGTTCTTTATCAACAGTATTTTTAGATAATTTATTTCAACATATTGGGCAGTCGTAAATTGTTTAACTTATCTAAAAACATATAAATATAATTGAACTTGTAATGGCAACTTTGAAAACACAAAACCTTTTGTATACAAGGAATGAGTTCCCATGAGGTAAGATTTAGTTAGTGTCAAAAAAGAAGTTAAAATGTTGTATAGTCATAAAAATATCGTTTAATATTCGTAATACCATTTCATAAATTATAGATGCCAAGTGGTCCACAAGTAGCAAGAAGAGAATGGAGCAAACAATCCTATTCAATCTATCAATATAAATAAAAGATAGAAAATCTATTATGCATTTGATTTTATAAATATAACCATGTGAATTTTATTGTCATATAATACATTGATAACAAAAAAGTATTTCCAAAATTGAACCTTTTTTTTACTAAAAAGAGGGGTAAAAAATTATTAAATCAGAGAAATCATCACAAGATAGAAGATCTCAATAAACCTACCAAGGGTCAAAACCCACGAGAGAAAATAGAAACCCCCAAAAAAGTTCTCATGTCTTCCATAACAAGATCCTCTGACAGCTGGGAACAATCATCCGAAAGGTTTTTCCAGTCTTCCACACTCCACATCCACATTTGCATAGAAGCCCATTTAGCCAAGCAATCAATCACTTTATTCCACTCCCAGGGAATATGACAAAAGGTGAAAGAGTCCAACGACTCGCTAAGAAAAAATATTTGCTTGACCACCAAGGCCAATTGCCAATTCACTCTATCCCATTGACGCTTATTCATCATCTCAATCACTATATGTGAATCCAAATCACAAATAATCCTTCTCAAGTCAAGGGCACAAGCTTGTTTCAAGGCATAACGAATAGACAAAGCCTCCATAAAGTTGTTGGTTTTTTTACCTCTATACACAAAAAAGAACATAACCACCCCTGAACTATCTCTTTCAATACCACCAATCCCAACATGTCAAGGATTTCCTCTAGAAGACCTATCAGTGTTGATTCTCAATACACCAAGAGGAGGGGGGCGACCAACAACCAACTCTTCAAATGAACCTTCCCTTTGGCAAACCACCCCACTTTAGGCCGAGGAACACTCCTATCCACATCAGCTAGACTCAAAGTCTGAGCAACACCCACATCTCCCAAATCCACAGGGATAGATAAATCACACTTTGCTAGTAAAGTCTCCTGAAAAACACCCATAATTCTCAACCATAGTTGTTGAACCCAAAAAAAATTATCTTGAAAAATCATATGATTTCTTTCCAACCAAATATTCCAAATGATCAAAGCTAGGCCCAATTCCCCAAGCAATTTGAAGAAAAGAAGTCTGAGTTGGGGAGTTCCCCAAACCACCCCAGAACTCAACCAAAGAAGAGGCATGACTACATGCCCAATTCCAAGCTCCCCACTAGAAATGAAAAACATCTCTAACAAAGGGGCACTGAAAGAATAGATGTGAGGAACACTCGTTGTTGTTGTTACACATACCACATAAGGACCTTGAAATCCTCTCTTCCATAAATTCTCCCAAGTGAGGCACTTATTCTGCACCACTAGCCAAGAGAAAAAATTACACTTAGGCCAGGAGAACTTGTTCCAAACCTACTTCCACCAAGGAACACCAACACCCCCATAAATATGCTTCTCCAACACCTGATATCTCAAGGCAACCAAAAAATTACCTTTTGGATCAGGGCCCCAGGCAAGAACATCTCTCTGGATTAAGGAATTTCAAACTCTACTAGCCAAGATATTATCTATCTCATGATAATCCTCCATTGAGCCACTGGGAGGCCACTCATGAGGGTATTTCCATCTACACACTGCTACTTGATCTAGAACTTGGAGACTTGAAATTAGCCACTCTATGCCAGCCAACATCAAGAAAAATGTTACACAAGGACTACAAATGAGGGTACATTGACATAATAGGGGATACCCATCCCAAGAGTCAAACCAAAACAAAGCCTCTAAGCCTCTATTACATATCCAAAACAATCCTTTCTTGATAAGCTTAGCACCCCTTTTAAGGGTGCCCTAGATCATAGAACCCTTCCTTGAGAGGTTGAATCTAGGCACATCAACACTATCCACCCCTCTTAGATACTTTGAAGTGAGAATTCTTAGCCAGCTCTAATGTTGATTGGTGCACCACCTCCAATATAGCTTAGCCACCAAAACCTATCCATTAAGACTAGCCTATCGTAGGCCAAGCCCACCTTCTTGCTTTGATCGACAAATAGTTTCCCACTTAACCAAACTCCACTTCTTCAAGAGCAGATTACCAACCCATAAGAATTTTAGAGAGAGGCTCTCAAATGCTTTAATGAAACTATAAGGATCCAAAAGCACAAAACATCTATATATAGGGAGAGCCCACCAACTTCAAAAGAGTCACTCTTCCTGCAGTAGAAAGCCACCTACAATTCCAATGATTGTTTTTCTTGAAGAATTTATCAATAAAATCCTACCATAACACCCTAGAAAGAGATCCCATAGCTAGGGCGATACCAAAATAGACAAAAGGAAGCAAGCCAATCTAGAATCTGAGCTACTCTCTTCTAAATAAGCTTTTGGGTATTAAATAAAAAATGGAATACTTACCCTCATTGATTCCTTGCCCCAAGGCTGCCAAATAAATATCCAAAGTCTTTCAAAATTTAACTCCCTACTCAACTTTGGCTCGGCCCATTAAAGTAGTATCATCAACAAATTGTAAATGAGATTGGGGAGACAAGCTACGACCCCAACTCCAACCCTGAATCAAACCCTGCCTCACATGAGATTTAATAAATCTCCCTAATCCTTTAGCCATTGAGATTTAAATAATGTTTTCATAGTTTATGTAACTTTGATTTTCTCAAGTACTGTCTGACATCAAATCAGACTACAAACATCTTCACCAAGCCCTTAACTAAGAGCAAGTTCCTCCATTTGTGAGCTTTTCTTGGGGTATGGTTGGTGTCCTCTTTGGGGGGAGGGGGGGCTACTTAGTCCTCTTCTTCTCTCTCTATTCTGGGGAGGGGGTGTTCTCTCTCTATTTGTGGGGGGGGAGGGGGAGGCGCTTCTTCTTCTTTGGGGGGGAATTAGATTTGTACATGGGTACCTAACATGGCCTCATTTTCCGGGACCTATCATCTTTTACATCCTCCTAAGTTGTGCTTAAGGGGGGGTGTTGGTGTAGGTTTTTTATTTTCCTAGTAGGTTAATTTATTTTCCCCTAGTCCTAGGTTTTTCCTACACTTAATTAAGCTTTCTTAGGATAATAAAGTGAGTTTATTACTAAGAGATAAGTGTGTGTTGTCCCCTTCCTTAAAGGGTAGAACACTTTCCACTTTTGGTGGCATACTCCACTTTTGGTGGTTCATCTCCACTTTTTGTGGTTAATTCCTATTGGTTGGATTTTCCACCTACATCCTCTCTTTAGTTCTATATAAACTCACTACCTAGCTTGTATTTGCATCTTTTGCATGCATTCATTCATGTATTGATTCAACTTGGAAGCTCTTAATGCAATATTGCCACATCGACATTACATAATCTCTTGGAGTCCTAGTTTTCATTCTTATGTTTTTCCAATTTATGTGACTTTGATTTTCTCTTAAAGAGTTCCTTGGGTTATTCAATCTATTTCAAATTTCTAACATAAGTATGGTGAGAGGCAGTCACTCTGCTGAAGACCCCTAGATGCTCCAAAAATCTCAGAAGGCTCACTATTGATTAAAATAGCAAAGGAAGAAGTGACACAACTCATAACCCACTCAATCCAGACATTGTTGAACCCAAAACCACTCAAAATCTTCCAAGGAAGAACCACTTAACTCGGTCATAAATCTTTAGACATGTCAAACTTAATTAACATCCTCTTCTCTTTGGAAGAAGCCATAGAATGAATAGCTTCAATTGCCACAACAATCTCATCAAGAATCTGCCTACCAACCACAAAGCCACTATGCTCCTATGAAATTAACTTGCTCAGCCACTGCTTGAGACATTTAACTATTAATTTAGTAATAATTTTGCACACCACATTGCACAGGGAGATTGGTCTAAAGAGATCCAAAGAATTAGCACCTTCTTTTTTTGGGATAAGGGTTAGAAAAGAAGCATTCATGGCTCTTAACATTTTCTTTCTCCTATGGGATTCTTGCACAACCACAAGAAGATCAAGCTTGATAATTTCCCAAAAATCCCAATCGAATTCTATAGGAAACCTAGATCTAGACTCAAGGCCTTCATCTTCTTCATTTGAAACACAGCCTCCTCCAATTCATTCATGCAGATAGGTCTAATCAAATAATCATTCATCTCACTAGACACCAATGAAGGAATACACTCCAAAATAAGGGATTCTTCCTCGTGGGCAAGAGGGGAGTCCTCGGTGAACAAGGAAGAATAGAACCAAACAATCTCTTTTGAAATCTCACCAAAGGATGAGAGTTTACTCCCCTCGAAGGACCTAAGAGAGGAAATAAAATTACCTTTCCTTCTATCCTTCATAGAGTTATAAAAAATAAGAAGTATTCCTATCACCTTCTTGGAGCCAATCAATACAGGACTTTTTCTTCCAGAATTCTTCCTGTAGCTCCCATTCTTCCAACTCCTTAATCGCCTAAGCTCCCAAATTACAAATTTCCTTAGTCAAAGCATGGTACTAGATCTAACGAGATATGGAATGCAAGTGGTCTTGAGCATATTTTTAGCCTGAAAGACATTACAAAAGTGTTGCCTATTCCAACATTTCAACATATATTTGATAAATTGGAGTCTCTTAGAAAAGGAATACATTGTAGTGCCATAAGTCGGCTTTCCTTTATGCCACCAAGCATCCACAAGATCATGAAGGGACGAATCCTGAGCCATATAAGTTGAAATCTAAAAGAATGCTTTTTAGAGTGTCTACAAAAGCTTGCAGAGAATTTAATCAACCAATGATCATATCCTCTCCAATCTAATATCTCAGAGCTAGTGGACAAACTATCCTCAACCCTAAAACTGAAAAGAAGGAACCTATCCAACCTTTGAGAGATAGCTTTGTCGCCACATCTCCTATTATTCCATGTAAACAACCCATTATTAGGCTTGATATGAACCAAATTCAAGTGAGCAACATTGTCCCTCAAAAGCATAGAAGAAGGCTCCAGCTGGGCCAAACCTCCCTTCTTCTCCTCCAAAAAATAGATAGCATTAAAGTCCCCTGCCATAATCCAAGTAAGATAAGGAGCGTGCATATCTAACATGGGACTAGAACAAGGATTTACCAAGAAAATCAATTCGAGCATAGATATTAGAAAGGAGGATAACTTCACCAAATTCTAGACTTGAAGCTGCCAAAGATATAGTGTCTACTAAAGATCCACCACATAGTAATAACTCTATGTGGATCCCACAAACAAGCAACGCCACCAAAACTACCTTGAGCCCCCACACACTTGCAGTAACCTCTAATCCAGATCTTAGAGGCCACATTTAGCATATTTTCCACATTCAGCTTAGTCTCCTAGAGAAAATCAAAATCAGGAGAATGAATACGAATCAACTCTCAAATAACCTTTTGTCTAGGGATGCTATTCATACCCCTAACATTCCATGATAACACAATCATCTTTGAGGATGAGAGAAGTGAGAATCAATGGTTCTCACTGATCATGATTCTACTAATGTATCATCAATTAATTTTACCTTTTCTTGATCTTTCTTTCTACCAACCTTAGGGGGTTTCTCTAGAGCCTTCTTTTTAAGGGACTTCTACTACAAACCCAAAGTTGGAAAAATCTCTTCACTTTTTCCAGTGTTTATGACATCCTTCTCTACAAGAGAACTAGAACTGAGCAAATTTGAGCCATCTTTCACTTCTATCTTAACTTACTTGCCACTACCTTTCCAGGCTTAGTAAGAGGTAAATATGTGTCCATTTGAGCCTCCTGACCTCCAATCTAAGCTAAGATGAAAATACTAGTTTCCTGATTATCTGGATGAGCCTTACCAAAGGAAACCATTCACCGAATGCAAACCTAGAGGAAATCCTTCCTCCTAAGCCAACTCATCTAAGGCATCAAATATGTTAACTTGGTCTCATCATCTTATCTATCTTTGAGGGTTTTCTTTTGACCCCTGCCTTCATTTTGAGCCTTTACAAGTACAAATCCCTCCTTATCTGCCATCACCTATGACATTGGAGCTTTCCCTTTATCCTTCTTAGGCGCAGGATGAGAAGGGGCATTACCCACACCTATTGCATGGGTGACCCTAGGGAACTTTTGTTGTAGGTGTCCATACTTATGTCATATCCAACACCAAAATGGCAAAGATTCTAGCTATTGAGTCCAAGAAGAGGACCCCACGCAAATTTCCACCAAATCTAACAACTAGTTATTTAAGTCTATTTCGACACAAAAATATGCAAAAGAAATTACCTTTTTGTCCAACATTTTTTATGATGTGCCTACTAGCTTCCCTAACAAGAGAGCAATCATTTGCAATTTATCACTTCTCCAAAACTCCAAAGGTAAATGTGGGAGATGCACCCAAACAGGAACCCTGGAAGGAAGCTCCTCTGCCAAGTTAAATCTTGCATGCCAAGGCTTGATAAAAAGGCCAACTTGGTTGTAGAAGCAAGGCCCTCCTTCAAAAACCTTATTCTTATAGTCTTGGTTTGTGCCTTTTTCTATTGTTTATGGTTGTTTGCTTATGTATCATTCATCTATTGTTTATGGCCCATGTGGGCTTATTTTACTATGTTTTAAGCTATTTTTGTAATGATCGAGACCCTGGTTTCCCACTTTTTCACCAAAATCAATGATTTCAATCGATCAACATGTAAAATTATAAATTTTATAACTTTTGACTAGAAGCATATCTTCACATGAAAACTAACCAAACTGTGAATATTAACCCCATAAAGCACACAATCAATTTTTTTTGCTCCATCCATCCAAAAACTCGTGTTTTAATTGTTTTCTTAAACTACCTAATAAAAAATTTAAAATTTAAAATCTCTAAAACAAAAAGGTATTTTGACCTGAAAATTTGCAACAATGTGCTTAATGAAGTCATCAATATCCCTGAAAAATGATTTTCTTCCTACTTGAATAGATCTTGAGATTTAATTGTTTTGGCTTGATAGGGTCAAATTGCATGGAACATTGACTCTTTCAACAACACACACAAATAAATGTTTACATTTTAACAAATGACTTGACACTTAAGGTGACTAGATACACTTGGATCAACTAAGTTATCACAACATGTTCAACAGATGACGACCATTGTCAATTTTGACAAAAAAAGCTTAAAATTTGGTGCGATCAAATATGGGGCTAACATACCCTAAATCAACTACTTCATCAGCAGTATAGCCCAAATTGTGACCCTCTTCATTATGGATTCAAAGTGTAATTAGCTCATTTTCTTACCTATTTTTAGATCATACCTCTACAATATGAAGGACTTTTTAGTCCCCAAAATCTAGGTAGACTTTGGAAATAAGGAATGGCCCCCTCAATAGATGACATGGATACCACCAAACTTCACATGATTCTAACTAAGATTTTGATTTGTCTTCAACTATGTGAACATATCTAAACTATCATAGTGCTTGAACTAGATGAAACAGTTGTACCAACACTATTTTTCCTCCACTCAAAGGGAATGAATCATGTGCTTCCACTAAGCATCCTCCTTGCATGAAGGTTATGGGGTTGAGGTTGCTTGAACTCGTCCTACTGCACATGCAAAATGAATCCTTGACCAAGCGATATTTGTTTTCTTGTCTATAATAAACAACACTTATTTTGTATATGTAGGGTTTGCTAGGAAAATCTCAATGCATATTCAATGGAATGACATATGTACGCACTTCATCAATTAAGTTTGGATTAATAAGAAGCTTCAATTTATATTGCCCAATAACTAAAAATCAACTCCCTTCTTGATCCAACCCAAAGCATATTGCTTGAGGTGTTAAATATTTTATAAACCTAAATTTTTAATGAACTATTAAGAAATGAGGTTAGCTTGAGAATAATAATAAAAAACTACATCAACATTAACATTCTCAATTTAAATCTCAATGTTAAACAACTCTACTCTAGGTTGTCCTCTAGTGGTTGACTACGAAAACCTATGTTCCATGGCATTTTTATGATGATGATGGGAGATGATAGATTTTTTTTGAGAGGGGGAATGATAGTGTGATAATTAAAAATTAGGGAAACTTTGAAAACTATAAGAAATTTAAAATATTTGTATCAAGGAATTTATCATACTCATTACAGAACTATACTATGTAACATTACAATTGCATTGAGAATTCCCATTAGAGTTGACCCACAAATTATTAAAATTTCATTGCTTTCATTGTCAATGTGAATATATAACAAGTACATCAAAAGATCCAATGGCTTACAAGTGTTTTACTAGGTAATGGTAAGAATTTCATGATTCAAATTTCCCATAGAAGAATGCTTAGGAGGACTACAATTTACACTTAAAAGTCCCATCATGGTTAGTGGCTCTTGATGGATTTTTATTATTCCTAAAACATAAGCTATGGAATCGTTATACATTACATAAAACTATTAAATGACAAAGTAATTTTTTAATTAGAAGAATGAAGATGTTATATTATAACAAAAGCAAGTTCGTTTTCAACATCTACACTAGCCTACACTTTATTAAAAATCTCTAAAATTTGTTGTGTGTTCAAATGGTAGCCCTATAAGAAAACTAAATGTACTAGACTTGATTAATGAGGGTGGAAGCTTGCCTAATATAGTGAAATTATACATTTATATTAAACATATTACATTAGGGTGAAGGGAATGAATAATTTCACTCTCCAAAGTGATTTGTTTCCTCTACATTGATTTGTCCAAATTGATATCAAAAATATCAAACAAGTGTAATAGTTCTAAAATGGCCACAACATGCACAATATTGAGGATGTAGTGAAAAATCTAGCATGATGCATTTACACCATCATGTAATGGAAATATCCATCATAAACAAGCCTCACTTGGTTTCAATTCAACTTTTATTTTTTTTAAATGACCAAGTTGTTTAGGGGCAATGGTTCCTCCCCAAGATGGTTAAGAGATGCCATGGATGTGAAGAGAGAATGTTTATAGAATGTTGTATATCTATAATGAGGATTGGGGATGACATTGGGGATGTTTCAAGGCATTTTCATGTCCCCAAAATTTGAGTGGGATGGGGACACATAGACAAACCTCTAGGATGCATCCCCATGTAACATTGATGAAACCAACCTTCTTTGTAGTGCAATAAACTTTTGAATCAACCTTTGAATTGTATTCAATGTATTTTCCACCAAAGGTAGGCATAGTCATTTTTTACCTTTTCATTGTGGACAATTATTTGCATATACTTTCAACAAGTTCCATTTTTGTTACCATTGGCTTCACAATTGCTGTAATGTCTTGAAGATTTGAACTTGTGGCATGCATCTTCTTATCCTTGGCTACTGCTTGTGTATTTGGAGAGGAAGGTAGACCATACTCACCAAGGTAATGAGCATGCGAGAATGCCTTAATGATGTTCTAGGTTTGGAGAGAAATACATGATCTTGAAGGCCTCTAAATGAATGTCATCAAAACCTCATCATCTTGTACATCCTCGCCCATTTGGATAACCCTTCTTCAAATCTCGCTAGTGTATTCCTACAAACCATGTTCTTCATTTTGTTTCAAACATTACCACTCTAGATATTTTTCATCTTCATGGCTTATTGGATAAAACTAATTTTTAATTTGTTCCCTTGCCCTGATTGGAGCTTGTTTTCTGAAAAAGAATGTAAAAAATGTTCAAACCAAGTAAAACCATTCTTTACATTTCTTATTCTAGCAAAGGAAATATTTTGTTCTATGCTAATAGTATGCATACTAAGATATACCTCTAATTGTGCCTACTAGTGATCAAGTTTGTCCACATCTACCTCTCCTTCAAATAGATAAGTTTCAATATTTGATTCAAGCTTAAGCCTATGTGTCTTTGGTAGACTTGTTTTGTCATGAAATTTGTCTTCCTCTTCTTCATGTCTTATGATGAGCACAATCTATTTAAGAAAGTCTCCATGATGCTCATCAACATCCCCATCTACTTGTATATGCTTGCTAGATCTACTTCTAAGTTGAGGAATCTTACTTCTCCATCGAGAGGTTTTGCATCTCTTGCCATGCTTCACATTTTTTTCCCTTGCCTTTTCCCTTGCTCTTCATGTCTTATGATGAGCACAATCTATTTAAGAAAGTCTCCATGATGCTCATCAGCATCCCCATCTACTTGTATATGCTTGCTAGATCTACTTCTAAGTTGAGGAATCTTACTTCTCCATCGAGAGGTTTTGCATCTCTTGCCATGCTTCACATTTTTTTCTTCCAACTATAGGATTCAATGTCTCTTTGAAAATGCAAAAACTATTCCCCACTTGATCTTGTTATGGGAATCAAACTACAAAATTAGTCACAACTTTCTACTAAGGGATACAACTACTCTAATACCAAATTGATATGTAAACTAGGATGGATATATCCCATATTGGAGATTGTTAATTATACATTTTAAAAAGGGATGGACATACCACAAACTTCAAATAATCAACCAAACATGAGGAAATAAGAACAAACAGCACAAGAATGGAAGATGCAAGGATTTTCCTTGAAGAAGCCTAAATTTTGGGAGAAATGTCTAGCAAGACTAAGGCCTAATGGACTCCTCAATTGTCTCCAATCTTAATACAATATTGGGCCTCTTGGGCTCACAAGATGCAAGAACATTCAATGTTTTTCTCCTAAGATTAGTCAATAACTCACACTTCCCTCTCTATTCTACTACAACCTCCTCAAAGTTTAAATGCATAGTCAATGACTGAAAATTCAAATTAATCATCACTTCAATGCTTCCTCTAGTACTTATTACACATTTATAGTGGTTATTTATGCTTTTACAAGCCCAAAGATTTCAAAATATGCTAGGAAGATAAAAATAAGAACTTGGAACATCATGGGTAGTTTTTTTTATCATGGGACAAAATCGCCACTTTTAGCATATTGTCAATTGTGTAATTGCCCAAATGTTTACAAAATAGTTTCTTTTTAGAATGAGTGACTATGTTATCACTCTCTATTGGAACTAGTGGTTTTGAATAAAAACTTGAAATGCCTCTATTTTTTCCTTGAAACATCTACTTCATTGAAAGTGTACCTCAAATTATGACCCTCTTCAACATGGAATCATAGTGTGACTAACTCATTTTCTAGATTGGTTTATGAATCAAATGCATACAATTTGAAATCTCATACATCAAAATATTAATCATTACGAACAAGAGTAGTCTCTAGATATCAGCAAGGATGACAACCAAAATAAACAATCTTATAAAAAATTCTAAAATGCTTTCATATAATTTATAGATACAACATCTAAAATATCCACAAAACTAGTATTGTCAACAAATACTTCGATAAATAGACATTCAATCCTAATAGTGAATCCAATTTTCAAAATATATAATTCAATCTCTCAAAATCAAGCACAAAATCTAATAGGACCATAAATGAACATGGCATTACCAATGTATCCAACAAATCAATCTAGGTATTAACAAAATTGAGTCATATCTTTAACCACCAAATTTTAGTGAACTTCACTCTACAAACATTCATAATAAATGTATATAAACCACCACTCAATCACCATCTAGATACACAAAATCTGCAAATGGATCAAATATTTTACATGTGTTGTCAAGCATGTTGAAAACAAATATGCAATCCACAACTCTAATCGTGAGCAATACTTGTACCCACTAAATTGCCCAATGCCACAAACCAATCAATAATGTAAAGTTGCTCAAATGCAAAACTGAGTTCAATAGAAAACCATATTTTGCATCATAAACCATTATATGCTAGCTCCAAATCTGGAACATCATCTCAATCTGAAGTCCTCTTAAGTATTGATCTTCTACGACTTGTTAATATATCGCATAACCAACACTTGAAAAATGGAAGTTTTCACCAAGTGTCATTTTTTAAAATATCTTGTACATTACTCTTGTGACTAAGAGATATGTTTAGATACAACTTTTGAAAAATCCACAACCCTTGAATGTGTAAAAATCAAATTATTTGTCTAGAAAAACACTTTTCCAAACTCACAATCTTGGAAATATCCAAATAGATCTCTTGAATATTACCAAAATCTATAGCCAACAACCAAAATACAAATTGAAGTGTTCAAGTACACAATGGTTATATAAAACTAGCGTACTGCACTATTCATAGCACATGAATGGTTGAGACAAGTAATATCTAATGTGAATTCTAGGTGTATACTCTGTTTGCAATATCAACAAAATCAACAAGATCAAATCCCAATTAAAATTCAAAATCTAAATTTTCTTAAATTGAAATTTGACTCTTGAAGTTCTCAAATTGTCAAATGAGAGTGAAAATTTCTATATAGAACACCCTTGGAAGGGAAATTGGTGATGTGAAATACAAATGTCAAATCAGCAACTTCGATTTTCAACTTTTCAACTTAATGGGAAAAGTTTGTAAACCATACTTTAATATTTTCAACTCATAGATTTTGTGCAAGATATGGTTCTCCTATCTGTACTAATATGAAGATACATTGTCAATCACATGTGCTACAAATTGACATGTCTATCATTTGTTTGGATTGGAGCAATATCTACACTTCTCACTACAACCCTTTCTCTTATCAAAAACGTCAATACTCATTATTAGTGGGACCAATATCAACATATTTTGTTGTATTAGCAAACTAATAATGAGTATCAATCGAGGATTTGGTACCATTGGAGAAAATGTCACCTTCATCAATAGTAGAGTGGACACCTCTAGAATATGTCAACAACAATTTATTCTTTGACCTCCATCTGGCTTGGTCAGTCCAACCGAAATGCACTTGTCTCATAGACTTTGTAGAATATTTTCAAACATTACAATGCTTCACAAGATGAGTAGTCTTGCCACAATTGATACAAGGATGTTAATCAAAACATGAACTAGGTATGTGCTTTCCTGCAACAATGTGAACAAGTTGTCAATTAGGTACTCTAGAAACTTTGGAGGTCAATAATTGAACATCCAACATGTATGGGGTTTTATTTTTGTAAATTTGATTGATAGAGGATTCAACTCAACAATCAATAAGATGATCTCTATGCAATGAGTGACCAACTTAACAATCTAAAAACCCTTGCAAAGATGATGAACCAGTGACAAAATTTGGAATATTAGGTGAAGATGATAGACTCACTTCACAACTATTAGTTAAAGAAATCTCTTAAAACAAAATTGTTGGATTCAAGCATTTAAGCATGGAAAGATCAACACAACTATTATACCTGTAGACTAGCATCTTCTTTCCTATCTTGTAATGTTTAGCATAATCTCAAAATAGGCTTTGACTTCACATCCTCGTGGTGTTTCTGCACTTTTATAAGGAAAAATAATTAGATAAGTGATGTAAACTCCAAAAGTTTCTTATAATATTTTGAAAGTTTAACATGAACATCAGGTTTTAACCGTACGTTTGACAACACAGACAATTAACTTGTTTTTCTTGAATATTATTTTTCATTAATCGATTTTAATGTTCAAAATGGAATATTATCGCAAATGTGCAAGAACATAGGTTGAAAGTGCCTTCACTATAAAACTATCATGTAGCATCATTACTTGTTTTCACTTAAATACACAAACATAAGATGACTTGTTTGCACAGCCCATAATTTGAAATCTCAAGAAGAGATGTATACCAACACCAACCAAAATGTACCATAGTTTCCATTCCCCATTTGTAGGCAATTTCATGGATTATAGTTATTTCATATTACCCCCTTTGCATTAACCTTTCAGCTTCACGGCAAGAAAGATATGATAGTTTTAAGTTTTAAATGTGCTAAAGGGTAGAATTTCTTTAACAGATTTAAATTCAGAATTCTATTCTAATTTTCAAACTGAAATCTACCCTTTAACAATCTGAAAATTTATCATGTAGGTACTCATTCGAAAGGTCATTGACTGTACTCTCCAAAATATTTGAAAGTACTCTAAAATATATTTGTATGAAAAAAAATTATAGGAGAAAGTGTAATTAGAGGTATGAATTTCTTGGCAAAAATCCAGTTTTTCAAGTGTGCAATTATTCTTTTTGGGTTTGGGTATTTAAATTTTGACCTTTAATTGTTAATTTAAGGTTTCACATGTTTTGTATTTTTCAATTCATTGATAACCGATTGGTCAAAATACTAACTTACATTGGTAACAAGGAGAGAAACACCTAATATCATTAAGTATATAATATTTACTACACTTTTCAAAATAAAAATAAATCAAAAAATTACTGAAATAATGAATGTTAACTTTTGAAAAATAAAATTAAAAGTTGCATAAAAAAATTAAATAAATATATTATCAAAAGCTCTGGTCAAAAGTGTTAACCTTAAGCAAAAACATTTCAAATAAACAAACTAACAATCAATTGCTTATTTATGTTGACGGAGTAACTTGCATTAATTGTGATTCTAAATGCGCAGATATGAATGGAAACTTGGATACCATGAGGAATAAAGTTAATAAAATGGAAGAATCTATTTCTACGATTGTCAACCTAAGTAAGGACATGATGAGATGCAGAACCAAACTAAAGTTTCTTTCAGAAGAATGGGAGGATCTGATAAATCTCCATGGCTTGAGATCTTTAGCTAAATAGTTATGCTTCTTTGATAGGATTTAAGATACTTTCTGTTGTTTTATTTTCTTCTGAGCTGCTATTCTAGCATTTTATTCTGAACTTTGTGTGGTAAAGGGCTTGGGACCCTAATTTCCCATTTGAGCTTATATATCAAAAACATTTCAAATGAACAATATAAATAAAATTAAATAATTCTTATATAAAAATCAAATTCTATTCACGTTAGACTTATTCTAAATATGTGACTGGATTCCTATGATGTGGGCCATTCTATAACATTCTAAGGTTCATGAAGAACTTGGAATTTCTATATGGACGCTTTGTGCAACAAATTAACATATAGTTGTTGGTGGTCTATTAATATTAGATAACATTAACAAACGGCTCTTTTTAGAGAATACTGGATATTGTAGTGTATTATTTGTTTTAAGCAAGACTGATTTTTGAAATTATGTAATGAGTAAATTGGAATTGCAGTGTATTATTTGTATAAGCAAGACTGATTTGTGAAGTTTTGTAATGAGTCAATAACCTTGAGACAGTTGAATGCTTTTAACATTTTAATTTCTAACCACATTTGAATGTTGCTATAGGAAGCTCGCTGACAAAATAGCAGATGCTGGATACTTCGTGGTTGTTCCTGACTACTTTTATGGGGATCCCTTTAACGGAGATCCATCTGACAGTAGTACCCTTCAAGATTGGCTCAAGAATCATGCGCCAGTAATGCTTCTTAGTGGATATTATTTTATATGAAATGTTAGATATTACCATTTTAAACACATCTGCATTGCATTAGTTGAAAAACAAATGTTGCATTGCGTCCTTGAGCTATGTAACATCATCACTGCTTCTTCTGCCAATGCCAAAGTATTGGAAGACTCTTAATTACCATTGTATACACTGCTTTAGGAGAAAGGACTTGAGGACTCTCTAAAAATTATCGATATTTTGAAGAGAAAGGGCATAACCAGTTTTGGAGCAGGTGGCTTTTGCTGGGGAGGTGAGAAATATTTTTGTTTTTTCTCCATTTGTGGATGATACTCAGGTAGGTAGACTTATTTTCAACTTCTGACCATGCCATATTTTAGGGTATATTGTATTTTGTTGAAATCTGAAATGGAATTATAAACACAATCAAGTATTTTTTAAAAATTGCAGATCTTTGCATGTGTTACAACCCAATTCTGCGTAAATTAAAAACTTTCCCATTTTCACTTTAAACATGTAAAAGTAACATATAACAAAGATATTACAATAAATTTCTTCCTTTCTTTATTGATAAACATGTACAAGTTACAATATGTTTCCTCATGAATTTCATTTTCATTGCAAATATAAATCAGAGTTAAAAAGGAATACAGTTACATACATAGCTCGTAAGCTTTTGCACAAATAGAAGTAAGAAGGTCCAGGAGTCCGTCCTTTCAAATCTTGGTACATCGGCCGTTTGTGGAGGAGAAACATCACTCGGGCTTTTTCCGCCAACCACGGACTTATAATGCGGTCCCCCGCACGATCATTTTGCAATGAACGACCCTCCCTAAAGAAGAGATTGGTAGGGTATCCTTTAACGATTACCAACTGAGCATAGTGTGTGTCCTACTCAACTAGAACCTTGTATTTCACAATCTCGATCTAGTACTCGGATCACAATGAACTGACAGTGTAGTCTCAACTATCTCACATCTAGGTGGATGTCGTACCTTTCACTACTTTGGCCAAAGTATTCTCATTCAGTACTTCGAATGAAGGTCATCTATCATAAACACTACTCAGGGCCGATTTGACTTAAGGCTTCCTTACTCTACGCATAGGTTTTGTCCTTCAATGGATGAATTCGTCATCCCAGACATCCTACAATCATACGAACCTACTAGAAATGAAAACAGTATTCAAGCGTCTTGTATCAATTCCTCCTAACTAGGAACTCTTTATCCTAGGAGTACTTAACTTGTCTCAGTTATCCCTATAACTTAAGCTAAAAGACTTCACTTGATTCTGCCATCATCTCGATCCTAGTAGCTAATAAGTATGTTTACGTATTCCCACATATAGAGATTATACACAACATGCAAAAACCATTTTAAAATGCAAACAAATCCTTCTCTTTTATCTTTTTCATTATTTCGTTCTAAAGCAAGAGAAACATTCTAATCCCTTAAGCTTTTTACTCCTATATTCCCTTTTTCACAATTCCCCTAATCATTGAATCCTTTTCACATTTTCTTCTTAAATGATTTGTTTTAATTATTCATCAAAACAGTTCTTCTCTATTAAAACTAATTGAAATCAGCCATCACAAAATCAAAATGGAAACAATACTTCAATAAAAATTATAAACTAGGAAGATTCATGCCTGATTCTAGAGCTTCTCCTTCCAAATTTGCTTTTCTAGATCCTCCTTCAAATAAGCTTCAAGGTTTCAGCTAAATATGGCTTCTTTTATGAAAGAATTTCACTCTATAGTGAACTCCTATAACTTCTTCTCACAGACGTGCTTCCACCACTCAATCCCTACTCAGCTATACAAATACCTCACTTTAAACTCAAATGACTTAATTCACTGTGACTGGTAAATGCTGGAAATAATTTACTGTGCTTATCAAACTCAGCAATATGGGAAAACTCAGGCAATACAATGGAATGGATATGAAATGAAAACACTAAACTCAGATTGCTCTCAAAAGGTGAGTTCACAATGAATGGAAGGGCGTCATTATATAGGGCCGAATTGAAACAGTTTTCCACTTAAGAAGGCATGTTCATTGACAGCAAAGTGCCCAGAAATGGTCAAAATGATAGATGGCGGATTCTTTAAACCCTTAGTCATCAGATTGAAGATGATTCGACCAGTTTATTGACAGCAAGAGGAGAATAATTCAAAACGCATATGGAGAAATTGACAGCAAGAAGTTTATTTCATTTCGAATTTGTTTCAGACTGTTAAAAACGTGACAACTCTCAACTGGCGCGTTTTTACAGTTAGGTTAAATGCCAAGTTTCATTTCTGACTTCTTCCTTGCTCAAATGGCGTACAGATTTCATTTTATTCACCAAGCAAGAGATGAATCGGCCATTTTCGGACGTCTGGCCCTAGTCGCGCGGTTACCTGCGTGTTTTTCATTTTCCCTTCTGCATTTTCGCGTTTTTCTTCTTTATTTCGTTTTGGTAAAACTTTAATATTTTAATAGAGTTTTCAAAGTAAAAATGGCGCATATATGCAGGCTCATATTTGAAGATTAACACTTCAACGAACACATTAGAAAAATCCGCGTTTTCTTATCAATTCGTGATTTTTATGAAATCCGCGATTTTTAATTTCTTCCCAGATTTGTATTCGTGCTTTACAATGTTTTAACTTTTATTTCATTTGATTTTGACAAATCTTTTATTTAAATATATTTGTTTATTATATTAAAATACTTACATAATATAGTTTATGCATAATTATTTAAATTATCAATTTAAATAATATTATATACATTTTAAACTATATTATATTAATATTTTAATATAATACTAAATATATTGAAATACTTATCTTTATACTAATACACATATTCATTTATATTATACGTTAAACATGTAAATTAATATATATGTATTCGTATAATTTCAGAGGCAAGATATCATTACAATATATAATTCATTTATCTCGTTAGCCGTGGGTATGTATACTTGTATATATATCTGTATATATACTATATGTATAAGTATCCATAAATACATTTATATCGACACATACGTATGGCATATCCATCTGCTTAATACGTTTGTATCGACATGAATGTACTTATGGGTACTTGTACATATCGTATTCGTATGTACAAATACACATATCCACCTCTAACCAGAACTTATCATTTATAAGGTTATACTGGCAAGCATCACTTGTTTACATATTCAGAAGAAGACACGACTCCTAATGATACTAGTCAAACCTACGGATGACTTACCTTTAACCAGAACAATGACTTAGCTTACACAGTTCTAAGGCTTGTGTGTGTATGTCCAGTTTGGTAATCGTTACTGTTTACCCGACCAAGTTCCTCCCCGAATGATGTCTCTCCTCTGTCCGGAGGTACAGTCTTCATACCTGCACATCACGACATGACACCGGCAGTCATATGCTCATAACAAGGTAAAAACATCTCACAAGTTAGAATACTATCATTATTCCATAACTGTATGCAACATTTAATCAAAACTAAATCATTTAGAAGTAACAATCAAATGATACCATCATTTAAACAGGACTCCTTCATTTAATAAAGAGATCAACCATGTTTTATTCATCATCAAGATTCAAACATTACATTCAATGGCCCTATACAATAGTAGCTATAATATCGGGATGTAACAGCATGAGCGTTGTTATTACTGAAGAGCTTAATCTTCTGTGCTTGTTGCTACAGCGAAGGTGGTCGTGGAGCTAGCAAAAGGAGAGGATATAAAAGCAGGAGTACTATTGCATCCATCATTTGTTACCACTGATGATATTAAAGGTGAGATATACAAGCTTATTTGCAAATTTTTTGTATGTTAATAGTAACCTAGGACTTTTGGTTTCTCTGCCATAGTCAAGTTTGTTCTATGGCTGTTATGAGTGTTTCTCTAGCTTCGAAATTTAGTATTATTTATATTCGCAGTTACTTTCCTTTCTTAAATTTACATGGGGGATACATAAGTGTTTTCTTTTTTGCACCAGCGGTTAAAGTGCCAATAGCAATATTGGGAGCTGAAATGGACATGGTTACACCGCCTGAAATAGTAAAGCAATTTGAAGTTATTTTATCTGAAAAACCAGAGGTACACACTGCATTTTGGTCTCCCCATTTTTGCAAAGAAAAAAAAAAAAAAACTTGTAAAGTACTTAGTGAGCCAGTCAAAATTATTTGTGGAGTTTCCTCTTTCTTGTGATACTGGAGCTTATAAAATATTTCTTTCTATCACTGCAGAAATTCCTCAAAATGTTGATGTTTTATTAATAGAAGGTCTTGAAATACTTTTTATGGCAATTTGTAAAATCAATCAAGCAAGCATGCCATACCATGTACTTTTCCATTATTCTACTGGTACATAGGCATGAATTCTAGATAACTGGTGAATAAATTGAAGTCCATTTCAATAAAGCAGGACTGGTGTGAAAAATACAGATCTGGTGGAAAAATATATATTTGAGTGAAGGTCTTCTTAGATGATAACAGAAGTTCCTACAACTGTTGATGTTTAATCAATAAAAAGACACTAAAAAGTTGTTTGAAAATTAGCTGTAATGTCATTCACCTGGACATCCCATAAATGGACAAAGCAGTATATAGGCTTTCTAGGCAACTTTTGAACAAGAGGTTCATTTGTGTAAATTAGGTTTCATGTTGAAAAGGCAGAGACACAACTGTTGGAGTCTATGTTTATTTGAATCATGTAAACCATTAATAGCCTCAATGTTATTGTCTTGTTTTTCTTTAAGGTAAAAGAGGATTTTGAAAGGGCCCAGACCCTTGTACAAGAAGGAAGATAAGCTAGTAAAGCTCACCAAAACTCAAAGGGCAATCACCAGACACCAGCCAACTTCACAACAAAAAAAATCAGCTAACAGAGGGAAAAATAATGCCCAAAAAATGGCCAGCCAAACATGGAAGATATAACAATCCTCCGAACAAAAACCTCTACACAATCTCGTGGTTACCACCAAACGACACTTTTGAAGAACCAAATTCAAAAGGAGAAGTTGACATAGAAACCAGTGAGTATTGTTCAAATAGTGAGGATGTATTAGATGCATGGATGCAGGAAGAACCGGAACTTTATTCCCATAGAATTACTGGATTCTAAAGAATATTCATGATTAGGAGAGAATGCTCCGCATTCTACCGCAGCTATAGATAATGTACTGCAGAATAAGTGCAGCAAATCCGAAGATGGTGGAGACAACACACCTGAAATATTTCGCCAAATAAATCACATCGCGCACGGCATTTCACATATTAAACTACCCATGTATTCAGGAGTAGGTGACCTATTATCATTTATTACACAAATAGAACAAATCTTCCATGCTAAAGAACTAAGACTTACATATTAAAAAACACACTCATTTGCAATGTCGCAAGTTGGTGCAATACACACAAAGACAAATTGACAAATGGGAAATATTCAAAATTTTAATCAAAACAAGATACGTATCGAAAGGAGAATACAAGGAGACATCCAAATACAATGGAGATATCTTCCCAAAGGATCATTTGACCACTTGTATTACGACATCGAAAACAAGGAACAAGTGTGATGAACGATTATACATACAATTATTCTACTGGACATTGACACCAGTTACACAAACTTGGTATATAAACCAAGAAGAATGAGGAGAAACAAAAGATTGGACAAAACTTACAATGGATTTCATACAAACCTTTTCTTTCTACAACAAAAATGAACATATACATACCGCATTACTCAAAATGAAAGAAATAATATTCAAACCAAAAATAACTAATGAAGTAGCAATACCGCAAACCTCTACACCACCACCACAATCAGAAGGAGTATGGGAATATATTGAATGGCTAAATAAAGAATCTACACTACCAAAGAGAAGATGTTGGTTGATGCAACAGAAAGATGACAATACAATCAAACTAGTTATAGAAGTTAACCAAGGAGAGAGGGAATTAGAGTCTCTAACAGAAGCCAAACAAAAATACTACAACCAATCACATAAGCTAAGAGAAGAGAATATTGCAAGAGAAGGGGACCCTAAACTGGCTAAAATGGGAGATTATTGGGATGATAAGGTAGTTGCAAAAGTTGTAGAAATGCTATCAAAATTTGACGACTTATTCCCTAGAACATTTATAGACCTTAAAGGAATAAAAGAAGCATGAATTATGAAAATCCAATTAAAAAGAGCTAAACTAGTACGAAAGAGGCCATACCGACTAAATCCAAACATGAAGAAGAAAGTCAAAGCAGAGCTAGACAAAATGTTGGAAGCAAGAATAATCAAACCAATAGAAGATGTGGAATGAATTAGCCCTATGGTCATATAAAACAAGAAAACAAGCGAGATTGTGTTGATTTCACAGAGCTTAACAAAGCCTACATTCATGACCCTTTGCCTACACCATTCGCCGAGGAAATATTGGAATCAGTGGTGGGAAGAGAAATCTACTCCTTCATTGATGAGTTCTCTAGCTATCACCAAGTAAAAATAAGTGAGGAGGATCAACCAAAAATGACATCGTAATGTCCCTTTTTGAAAGCAAGCAAGAAAAATAAGAGAAAAAAAAAAAAAAATTATTATTTTGAATTTTGGCGCTCAAAGGGAGGGAGTAAACTAATATTTAAATTTGATTTTTGGCACCTAAGATATTTTTATACATTTTATTTGGGGTTGGGCGACCCCTTTTTGGGAGTTATAAGGAGAAAATGAATTAAAAAAATATAATAATTTTGAAATATAAGTTTGGTGCCCAAATGGAGAAACTAGAAATAAAATAAAACCAAAATTAAAAGGTGAGAAAGTGACTCCCAAATTGGGTCGGCCAATTTTGTGTAATATGGAGTGATTGCTATATATACAAGGTCATTTGGAGGTTTGTTATCATCGTGGATTAGTCTTCAGTTCTGATTATCAATTATTGTAGCCATTCCAAGGACGAAATCCCTTGCAAATTGTGGGTGAGTTGGACAAAAACCTAGCTCATCAATGGAGGACTTCATGGTAAAGGTCTACTTGTGCTTCAACGGATTTTGATGTTGAATTTTCATGCTCATATTTCAGATCAGTTTTGGCGACTTCTGGGAGGGTAGATTTTATGCTATTTTGACCTAGGGTTTCACCCTAGAGTGGAGTGCCCAAGTTGCAAGTGGTGTGCCTTGATTTGGAGGGGCGAATTTGGCATGTGTAAAGGATTTTGACAAGTTTCAGGGGTCGCAAACCCTTACCTACAGATCAGCAGGCCAGTGCACCATTGTGGTAGGGTTTTGGAGGCATTTTCGTCATATATTTGCATTCATCTTTGCATCTTGTGATTGTTGGAGCAGTTCGCCCAACTAGGGTTAGCGTAGATCATCATTTCATGCACATTTTGACTTGTTAGTAGGGTTTATTCATAGCAGCAAACACTATAATAATTTTGGGCATGTTTGGAGCCCATTTTGTGATGAATTTGCAGAAATAATAGGTCTGATTTTGTAGCAACAGAATTGAACAAACTGGTAATCAGATTTTGCATGTTTTGGATGGTCAAATTGGTGTTTCATTTTGCTAGTTACATTCATGCTTGATGTTAGATATATTTTTAATAATCTTTGAGGCATTTTGGAAAGGTTTATGTTGTTGTTCATGCTTATTTCAAATCAGAAATTCCATATCAGAAACAAGGGTTTTTAACAGAAATTTTGAAATGCAGAAAATTGAGTTTCAAAATCAGAAAATTAGGGCAATATCCTATGTGGGATATTTCAGTGGTACCAGAGCCTTGATCCTGCTAACCTGACGGTTTTATATGCAATCACCATTTCAATTTTTCTATCACAGAACAAGTTAGCAAGTCTCACAATCAGAAATGGGGGAAGGAAGCCCGAGGAGGAATGATTAGCCATGGGAAAACTTCATGCATACCTTTGCCCAACAACAAGAAGTATTGCAAAACTTCCAGCAACAGATGGCAGCAGCAATTGCAGAATTAAGGGCAGACCTGCATACCCCAAGAGCAAACAGCAGTGCCAACAACATGGACAAAGCAGCTACCTATGCAGGGAGAGCCACTACTACAGTATCGGATGGGCCACTTTGGCCTACTTTTGTGGAAGAAGTTGCACCTGAGGAAGAGGAAGAAAACACTCATGTAAATGATGATGTAATGGATGCATATGATGAGGACCAAGCACTTCTAGAGGAGGTTAGGGCTGCCATCAACCTACATCAATACATGGACCAGCAAAGGAACAAGAAGAAAGGCAAACAAGAGAGGCGACCACAAAGGCCACACAAGGAGTAGAAAGAAGCAATGAACAAGATTCCACTTCCTCACTTTGATGGTAAGACAAGTGCTAGAGCATGGGTACATAAGTTAAATACATTCTTGAGGCTTAAACCCATGGCAAAAGAGGATGCAATTCAATTTGCAACTATGCATCTAGAGGGAGTAGCGTATAATTGGTGGCATCACAGGCTTGTGACACAAAACCATGCTATGATTCATTCTTATGAAGAGTTCACAAACAAACTCATGACAAGGTTTGATCAAAAGGACGTTGAAGTCTACTAGAGGGACTTCGCACAATTGAAACAAGTTGGGCGTGTGGATTCATACATCAATGAGTTCAAACAGATTGCAGTGATGGTACCTAATATAACTAAGAAGAGGGTGACAATGTTATTTGTGGAAGGTTGGAATGAGAAGTTGAAGGGTTTGGTGAAGGCTCATAGGCCTAATACTCTTGATGATGCTATTCAACTTGCTTTTGACCTTGACACTACTACTCCACCATTTCAACTACCAAAGAAAGGTTTTAGTGAAGATAAACCATTTCAAAAAAGTGATAACCAGCCTAAGTCCACACTTCCTAAGTTGGACTTTGATACAAGGAATGCGCTAAGCAAGAAACTTTGCTTCACTTGCAAGGAACAATGGGAACCAAGACATAGATGCCTTGGGAAAGGCAAAGTACACTACATTGAGATCACTCCTGACCTTGAGGATAATGAAGTGCAAGACACCACTTCGGAGAGTGATCATAAGGAGCCTCAGTTGGAGCTAGATACTAAGGCACAAAGTACTATTGCTTTTCTTTCAGGTGTCCCTAAGTATCATCCCTTTTACTTGAGGGGAGTTGTGAGGGGGCAACGAGTCTCATGTTTATTGGATAGTGGTGCAACACATAACTTCATTGATGAAGGTTTTGTAGCTAAGAGAGGATTGCAAGTAGAGGAGTTTCTTGGATTCAATGTCATGTTGGCGGATGGATTCAAGATGAGTTGCACTAGGAAAATACCCCAATTGGGCATTCAATTGGATGACTATTCATTGGTTGATGAATTCTATGTAGTCGGCATTGGTGGGACCGAGATTGTGTTGGGAATCCAATGGTTATAATCACTTGGTCGATATGTTCAGAATTTCCAAAGGATGGAGTTAGAGTTCACATCAAAGGGAAGCAAATAGGGTTGAAAGCTATCAATAAGGGTCTACCAAAAGACATGACAGCCAAGAGGATGGAGGTTCAAGACAGTCTTATCATAACTAGAATGTAATGTCCCCTTTTTTGTTGTTCCTTACTTAGGCCAGTTGTGTGATTTTGCTCACTATTTTTAGTAATTGCTATATTTAGTAACTGGTCTTGGCAATAGTTCTTAGCGAGGGGAGTTCTCTCAATGGTCAAAATTATTATTGGTTAATTCGTCACTTAAGTTAATAAAGTTGTTTTTTAATAAAGTGAGGAAATAAGCATGGGTTATAAAAGACCCCCTTGGCCTAGTAGAGCAATGTTGTTTTAAAAGAGGGAACAATGTTTTTCATATGACACCTAGAAAGGGAGTTTGTTTATCATTTTTTAAGGCTAATGTTATGCCTCATAAGGTGGGATGCCTAGTTTGGGCTTAATGTCAATTTTAAATTAAAAATCAAAAATGGAATTTCGGAGGCAAAAAGTTGGGACGCCCCTCTTGGGGTAATTTCATGCCATTTCATAAAGTGAAATGAGAGAGAAAATATGTTCAAATTCAAATGCAAGTTGCCCTAATTCTTCCCTCACTTTATAAATATGAATTTGAGCTCTCATTTGCATAGGGATGATTTGACAACTTAAGGAGATGTTGTTGGAATGAGCTCAGGGAGTTCTTTTTTTCTGATTGAGGATGAAACCCCTCTTCTCGGTTTTTGGTTTCGATGGTGAAATATCCACCCTAGCTGGTTGGAGTGATTCTACCTCAGGAATCACCATTGCTTTTCAAGGGTTTGATCTTTCAAGGCTTTATAATATGAAGATTTATGAAATTTTCTGATATGGGTGTTTAGTTTTTTGGTGTGGTGTGAGCTTTCTTCGAGTGTTGTTCAAGTTTGGTAGAGATCAGATTGCTTTTCAGTGTGTTGGTGTGTTTTTTTCTCAGATACTGGAAGATAAAAATTTGCTCATTACTCAGTGGGATTGCTAAGTATTTTTTCATTGCATTCCTCTTTGTTGGGTGCCATCTTTTGGGCCATCACATGTGGGTTTTGATGAAGGACTATTGATTTATCCAAGAAAATCAATATTGGAAAGTTGAGTATGACATTGGGTTCGATTTCTGAGAAATACACCTGTTGTTCATGAGTTTTCTGAGCTGGAAGTGACTGAAAATTATACCAGACCTGTAATTGTTGCTTCTTTGTCATTTTGACTGTGCAGGTCTGAAACTGGAAATCAGTCCTCTCTTTGCAAACTTTGTTAACAGCTGGGTGTTTGAGGGGTGTTGGACATGAAAGAAGGTGTTACTACATGAGTTTACCTTGCTGATATGACCTGTAGATCCACTACAGACGACCTGTAATAGTAAAATTGGACAAATCAGACCTGTATCTGCCTGATCCAAACCGTTGTTGGTGACTTGGTTAAGCTGGGTGCATTCTTGTCCTAATGCTACAGTTGGGAGGTGGTTTATGAATTGGTGAAATAGTGAAAGTTATTGTTCCATAGCTACCTTGGAGTACATAGGGTGATCAGGAGACTTGCATAGTATACCCACTCTGTATCAGACCTCTAGTTCTCTGACTTTCACCTATTTCAAGGTACTTTGTGTTGATCATCTTATGTCTATTCATTTCTTGAATTGGAATGCCAGTTTGAATGTTCATCTTACAAGAAGTGTGTAACAGCCAATGTACAAACATTGAAAATAATATCAAAATTATTTGGCAGCAAAGTATCTTGTTTGCATTTATATTGCATGTTTCTTGTATGGTTCCCATGTTGGAAAAAAAAGGGAAAAAATCAGTAGGTATTATTACATAGAGAGGCATGTAATTTTCGGCTAGATACACCTCCTGGACCAGCACTTGACAGTGGACATACAACAAAGGATGAAGACTTGTTGGAACACCTTGAAGACACTACAAAGAGGTATGATGAAAGTTCTAATTTTCTCTTTTATGGCAGCAGTCATATTTTTGTGCATAACCATGAGATAGTAGCTATTTCACCAGAGGAGAATGGCATTGAGGGATCTCCCAATGATGGCACTCAAGATGTGAGTGTCAAACATAAGGAATGTATTGTAGATTCAAGCCACAAAGGTTCTGATTTTGTATACCATACAATGGAAGATGTGAAGAAGATACAAGATATGTGTGAAGGGTGGTTGCAAAGAGCTAGGAGAGGAAAGATGTTGGCTGCCCAAGCAAAACAGCACTTGCAAGAGATCAAGGAACGTTGTAACCAGCTAGATCAAGCAAAATGACAAAGAGAGTAACGCCTTAGATCTCTGCTTCTCCCAAGGGAAGAATGCTTAGTGGTCGAGCAAGCAAAGGAAAAGTCTCTTGAAGAAAGCAAGCAAGAAGAATATGCAAATATGGGTGGACAAGTGGAAAGGTATGATTCAGAAAATTCTGTTCATATACCTGATTTACATCATGAGTTGACTTTGTTTGAGGGCCCCTTGAAGGCCCAAACCCTAGAGGAGGTGAGAGTAGTTGAGCATACACTTAGTGGATCAGCCACTAGTGCCAAATATCCACATGGAGAGGGAGACATAAGTGATTCAGTTTGTGGTTATTCATTGGCCTTTCTTGAAGATGAAGAGTTGGTTAATGACGAAGTGCAACCCTGTGAACATATTGATTCTTTGGTAGCATTGGAGGCTGCCCTATTCAGAGCTTTGTGTTGCATTCCATGGAGATACTTGCCTTTATTGGACATACTTGGGGAGATGAAGCTGCACTTTGACACAAGGTATATAGGTCTTGCTCTAATGTTTGGTTTTGAATTACTAATGCTTGTGTTCCAGCTGGACTATGTCATAGGGATTGAAAGAAAGCATGAAGATCTTGGCATACCTACCCTAGTTCATGAGAATCCACTCCATGCTTTGCTAAGAGATGACTGTTCTACCCTATTTCACATGGAAATCCTACAGACTACTTGGAGGACAGCAGCTGTTTGGGGGTTTTGGAGAGGTTTGGTTCACATCTTCATCATTGGAGGATGGCATAGGGATGATACTCTATCATCATATGAAATTGGCGATAGTGTTTGCACTCATTTGGGTCTAATTTTCAGTCGAGAGGTTGTTGTTTTGACTTACATCAGGAACCTAGGAGGGGTGATTACAATATTTTCCTGCACTTGTGAGGGGTGCACTACACATCCACAGGAGATCTACAAGGATTGGGGAGTAGTTTGGTGTTAGCACTTTGAGATGCTCCTATCTTTTCATGCTTGTCAGATGTGATGTTATCAGAATTTGGGATCTAGGTAGCAGTATGCTTGTCATTGCTTGAGGGCAAGCAATTTTGGGGAGGATTGTAATGTCCCTTTTGGAAGCAAGCAAGAAAAATAAGAGAGAGAAAATAATATTTTATTATTTTGAATTTTGGCGCTCAAGGGAAGGGAGTAAAATAATATTTAAATTTGATTTTTGGCGCCTAAGATATTTTTATACATTTTATTTGGGGCTGACCAACCCCTTTTTGGGAGTTATAAGGAGAAAATGAATAAAAAATATACAATAATTTTGAAATATAAGTTTGGCACCCAAATGGAGAAATTAAAAATAAAATAAAAGCAAAATTAAAAGCTAAGAAAGTGGCACTCAAATTGGGTCGGCCAATTTGGTGTAATGTGGAGTGACTGCTATATATAGGTCATTTGGAGATTTATTATCATTGTGGATTATTCTTCAGTTCTAATCAACAATTATAGCAGCCATTCCAAGGACGAAAACCCTTGCAAATTGTGGGTGAGTTGGACGAAAACCTAGCACATCAATGGAGGACTTCATGACGGAGGTCTACGGACTTCATGACGGAGGTCTACTTGTGCTTCAATGGATTTTGATGTTCTCAGATTTCAGATCAGTTTTGGCGACTTTTGGGAAGGCAGATTTGATGCTATTTTGACTTAGGGTTTCACCCTTGAGTGGAGCACCCAAGTTGCAGGTGGTGCGCCTTGATTTGGAGGGATGAATTTGGCATGTGTGGAGGATTTTGACAAATTTCAGGGGTTGCAAACCCTTAACTACAAACCAGCAGGCCAGCGCACCATTGTGGTAGGGTTTTGGAGGCATTTTCGTCATATATTTGCATTCATCTTTGCATCTTGTGATAGCTAGAGCAGTTCGCCCAGCTAGGGTTAGTGGAGATCATCATTTCATGCACATTTTGACTTGTTAGTAGGGCTTATTCGTAGCAGCAAACCACTATAATAATTTTGGGCATGTTTGGAGTCCATTTTGTGGTGAACTTGCATAAATAATAGATCTGATTTTGTAGCAGCAGAACTGAACAAACTGGTAATCAGATTTTGCATGTTTTGGATGGTCAAATTGGTGTTTCATTTTGCTGGTTACCTTCATGCTTGATGTTAGATATATTCATCATAGTCTTTGAGGCATTTTGGAAGGGTTTATGTTGCTGTTCATGCTTATTTCAAATCAGAAATTCTATATCCGAAACTAGGGTTTTTAACAGAAATTTTGAAGTGCAGAAATTAGGGAAGAAAAGGGCAATATCCTATGTGGGATATTTCACACATTTGCGACAGAATGGGCTTCTTACATGTATATAGTGATGCCATTTGGCCTAAAGGACGCACCTGCGGTATTCAGAAGGATGATGATAAATGCCTTTAAAGACTTTATACATGATTTTTTGGAAGTATACTTAGACAATTGGATGGTATATGGTTTGGTGAAAGACCATGTACAAGTACTTAGGATGATGTTAAACAGATGTCGAAGTATGCAGATAGCTTTAAATTTGAAAAAAAGCATGTTTGCGGTACCCTATGGGACATTATTAAGACACATTATCTGCAAAAAAGGATTGATGATAGATCCAATGAAAGTTACACTAATTATGACACTATCACCTCCAAAAACAGCTCTGGAAGTTAAAACTTTCTCAGGATACACCAGATACCACCGCAAGTTTATAAAAGGTTATGATGGAATTGGTGCACCATTAGAAGAATTGTTGAAAAATAAAACTAGTAGAAATATTGAATAGAATGAAGCATGCCAAATAGCAATTGACGCATTGAAAAACAAAATTGTTGAGGCCCCTATACTAATCTTCCCGGATTGGAATACACCATTTCATGTACATGTAGATGCATCTAAAATTACCATAGGAGCAGTCTTAGATCAACCAAAAGGTAATAAGGATCATTCCATAGCATTTGCATGTAGGAAATCATGCAAGGCAGAAAAAAATTATACTACTTCTGAATGAGAGGCCCTAGCCATGGTTTATGCAATCCAGAAATTCAAACATTACTTGTTGTCAACACCTTTTACTTTCTTCACAAAGCATGAATGTCTAAAGTACTTGTTAAATATGTTGATGTTATTGAAGCTTCGGGCTTCATACTTCCTTAATTATTTGTGATTATTTAATGGCAACATATCTCTAAGATGGCCGACCTCCTTTGTAATTATTATTTAATATTTGTTTGTTATGGAGCCCGACTTCATGTTATTGGGATCATATCTTTTCAAGGAGGCCGACATATGATCTTGAAGAGGTGTGTCCTTCTCTTTCATCTTGCATATATTGGCGATGGCATTTCATTGTTGAGCATCCATTCACTCATTCACATTCAAGTGCAAAGTTATTCTCAGTGCGAATTGTCTCAAGTTCAGACCAGCATTGGTGTAGAAGGTGTTAATGATATCATGCAACGTCAGAAGTAACTTCCAGCGATATCCTTTTGATAATAAATTAAATGATAGCATGATGCTATTTAATTTATTCGAATTCAAGAGATGCGATTCTTATGAAGAGATTTTTTATTTGTTAAGCAACAAACATTAAATGAATAACACGTCATTTGTATTATGGCTGACCTCCTTTCTTGGCGCGATTAATTGAAAGAAGATATATTTATTATCCTTGGCCGACTTATATTAAAACATAAGGTGGTGACTCTTCAAGATTTATAAATAAGAGTTCACCTTCTCATCATAATCAATCAAGCAAGTTCGAATTATTACTTCAAGCAAGTGCGAATTTCTTCAAGAGCAGGTTGCGAATTCTTCAAGGGCAGAGTTAGATATTAAGGAGGTGCAGATTATTATCTGTCTTTGCATCTTGTGTAGGCGCTGAATATTGGCCTTGTGATTGGCCTCATTGTAAAGAGAACTGTTGCCACTATTTATATATATAAGAGAGATCTTTGTTGCTGGGTTTTTCTCCCTCAAGAGGAGGGTTTTCCCAGGGCATCTGCTATGTTATTGTCTGATTTTTGAATTAATTTCTGTGCATTAAATCTGATCGTGAAAATTTACAGAAGGCAGAAATAATTATTGGTAGATTGCATCACTTAGATACCGTGTTTGTATCAATTTGTGGCACCTTATCTTTGGCCTTCATATGTGGCACCTTATCTTTGGCCTTCATATCGGCCCTCATTGTAAAGGATTCATCCTTGAGATTTAATATATAAGAGATCTATTATTGTTGGGTTTTTCTCCCTCAGGAGGAGGGTTTTCCTAGGGTATCTGCTATGTTGTGTGATTGAATTTTGAATTAATTTCTGTGCATTTAATCTGATCATAAAATTTAACAAAATAGACCTATCATACAAGGCTGAATATGTAGGTGGCTACTTTTATTTCAAGAGTTTCAATTCAAAATAATGGTAAAATCGGGCACACACAATCAAGGACCTAATTACCTATGCAAAATAGAAACAAGGGAGGGCCCAAAAGATTGCACACACTTGTTTAGAATTAATGTGGTACTTGAAGAATTACATGATATTGCTATACTCTTATCTATAGGAAAATTTCCCAAATATCTCCTACTGCAAGATAAAGAATCCTTAGTGCGGAAGTCTCTACCTTATACACTGATAGGAGGAGAATTACACCACCTCGGACAAGATGAAATTATATGAAGGGTTGTTTATGAACACAAAATAGAATTCATTTTAAGAGAAGCACATGAAGGAATAGCAGGACACAATTCCAGTGAAACAACAGCCAAAAGAGTTAAACTAGCTGAATTTTGGTAGCCAGCCCTACACAGAGATGCAAAAGACTATACAAAGAGCTGTGACATTTGCCAAAGGGTGAGGAAACCTACTACAAGAGATGAAATGCCTTTGAAACCAATATTAGCACAAACCACATTTGAAAAATGGGCGATAGATTTTATAAGACCCATAGATCCACCTACTAAACACTCAAGAGCACGATTCATAATAAGAGGGGTGGAATATTTAACAAAGTGGGTAGAAGCAGAACCCACTAAAGATTGTACCGCAAAAATTACCACAAGATTTTTATATGATAATATAATCACTAATATAGTAAGTGATTATGGCAAACATTTTTTCAACAAAGTAATTGCGGAGCTCCTACAAAATTTCATGATTATACACAATTAGAGTTCAAGGAAAACATTTTGTCAACAAATATAGTAATTGTGGAGATCCTAAAAAATTTCATGATTATACACAATTTATGGTTGCCCATTAAATATAGTAAGTGATCAAGGCAAACATTTTGTCAACAAAGTAATTGCAGAGCTCCTACAAAATTTCATGATTATACAAAATTAGAGTTCACCATATTATCCCCAAGCAAACAAAGCAAGCAAAGCTCTAAATAAGATAATTGGGATAACACTTACCCAGATGTGTGATGGAAATAGGTTAGACTAGGATATGAAGATACCTACGGTACTCTAGGCCTACCGCACATCCTATAAAAGGACCAACAAGTTTACACCATTCCAATTAGTGTATGGAACTGATGCGGCAGTTCCCATGAACTTTATAGTTCCTAACCTACACACCACACTCACATTGCGGTTGAATGATGATAAGTCCCTAACACAGAGGATGGAATAGCTAGAAAAGTTGGACAAGAACAAGCTAATAGACTTGTAAAATCAACAAGTAGAATGAAAATGACAGAAAGCCTAGAATGACAGAAACCTCCACAATAACACTTTCAAAGTAGGAGATTTGGTTCTACTATACAGCAGCAAATCCAAAAATCAAGGCAAGTTAAAAGTAAGGTGGCTAGGACCATACTATATACATGACATTACGGAATCAGGAGTGGTAAGATTAAGAAGATTAAATAGAAATCACATCACAAGGTATGTCAATGGGACAAGACTTAAACATTACCACCAACTAGAGGAAAGAATATCATAAAGACAAACAACCCATATTGTAAACTAGGTAAAATAAACATTAAGAGTCAATATACAATAAGATCAAACCATTAGCAGCCCAATTACAAATAGCTAGAAAAGCCCATGAAACCAACTAGAAAATGACATAAATGCTATCAACTAACCCCAAATCTATTTAAATACCCTTACACCCACTCTACACTCACTTTGCACTCAAAATCTCTAAGTAAAGAAACGATATCTAAGCTCTACTACTCATACAATACAACTAGAAACAATGGCAACACCAACCTTGGTAAACATTACAGAGAACTCAGACCCAAAATACAAGTACCCGTTCAAGGCAATGGAGGTTGATAAAGACAGGGCATTCTCAAGCATCCTCATAAACATGGTCTACACAAAAGATGTGAGGAAATACATCCATGAGCCAATACCAAAGATTGACCATACAAAATTTGAAGAGCTCAAGCAAACCCTACTCACCTCGGACCAAACTACCTATCAACCACAATACCAAGAGATAGGAAAGAAGCATCTTGATGTCTGGAAGGATTTCCTAGACTTTTGCAATGAGCATGATTGGTTGAGGTTAGTTTTAAGAAAAGTGCACGACAAGTTCATATGCCTCGACAAACCCTACCGACCCACAAAAGAGGCAATTCATGCGATAACGAGACTAACCATGGTTTGAGAAATCCTAGCCAAGAAGACAGTCAAGAATGACATAGTAACCACGCTTATCGGGGCAACACCAAACAGACGAAGCTTGAGGGCTCGGGTGATTACAAACCTTGCGGTGCGGTATGCCACAATGGGGATTGCATACAAAATTTACTATGCCAATAGAGAAGACTCTACTACGGCAACAACAATTCACACTGCATACCAAATGGTGATAGAAGGGAAGGATTTTGACTTATGTGAAGTGATGAGGGAGTAGTTATTGGAGAATCTGCAGAAAATAAAAACCTCCCGATACAATTTCCGGTATGGTACATTACTCAT
>VDFB02155911.1:0-20255 GCA_007258455.2 Sequoia sempervirens
TTAGTTCGATTGTGAGGGTTTGTTCATTTTAACTAAAATATGGTTATTTGAATGAATGTTTATGATTTGAAAATCCTAACACCTCAGAAGATTGCATTGTTCTCTATAAGATTGCAGATTTATCTGGGTCAAGCAGAGATTGGTTTTGAAGGATTGGTCCATTTCAAGTGTTGGTTACTTTCATTGTTGATCTTAGGAGTAGCATTAGATTTAGAAATCTCTTTGAAACCCTCATCCTTTTCTATTTCTTTGATTATTGGGTTAAATCTAGGATTGAAGTATCACTTTGTTAACTGAGCAAAATTCATTCAAGAGGCTTCTGCTTTGTGTAAGGTCCCATTGTGATTACCAACATTTTCACATTTTATCGAAGGTCTATGCATTGTCAAGACGACATTAGAGACCTTGGGGTTATCTCTTGAGCTTGCTAATAGAGATTTACCTTTCAAGAGAGATAGGATATTGCATCTTGTCTGTTTGTTGTTGCAGAAAACACCATCAACATAACTCATATAACATGGTGACATCAATGAAAGCACAAAACAACAAAATGAGATTTTCTTCATTCTTCCAACAATATCCTCCCTATCATTGATGGTAACATGTTCCCAAAAATAATATTTACAAAAATTCTTATGTACAACACGTCTCCCCTATCACCAGTATTCCATTATTCTTCACTCCCACTTTGACATCAAGGGAAAAAGGGTGGCACAACAAAAAACATGAAAAAAAGAGAAAACAAACATTAACCAGAGGATGGTGACCCTTGAAGCTCCTTAAGAATACCTTACCATGCAGATTACCATTCTTCCAACTTTTCTTTGCAGCAATCAACATTTTGTTTAGGGATTCCAAATTCATTAGACTTTCTTCTACTTCATCTAGAGTACCAAGAGTCAGATTTATCTTTTCAAGTTTCTCTATACTTGCCAAGGAATTGGCAACTGAGGTGTACTCCATTCTCACAAGATCACCTAGCTGACCAAATTTCCTAATGATTTCTTCCTTTTTCTTTTGTAAAACAAAGACTTTATCTCTATTAGCCGAGATAGCATTCTAAGTTGATTTGTCTCTATCCTTGGATCCATTGTAGGTACCAGAGATAGTATTCAACTAGGACTCAATGGATTCCATAACATTTTTAATGTTCTGAGTGGCAATCAACCACGTCAAACAAAAAGAAAAAACAACGTTAGCTTCAGTCTTACAAATTTGCACAGATTCTAGATTTTTCTCAACATTAGTGTGTGCCAAAGCACACTTGTCATGAAATGCCAATAACCTTTTCTCTGCCAACTTCTCCTCAACCTCTTGTTTAGTCTTCTCTCCAATATCAAAGGCATACTCCTTAAAGGAGTCCAATAACAATCTCAGATTTTCTATTGGAGTGAGAGATGAATCAATTGATGTGTTGGGTGTTATCTCCTACAATACCTTAAGAGCATCTTCAATCATTTATGTTCCTTTCTAGCGGGTCTCCAGAATCTCCCTTCTTCTAGATGCATGCATTGCATCTCTTAATACCATCTTATGCACAAGAGAAATTTTATCTAAGTCCATGTAGCCTTGAATCATAGGAAGTTGTAAAAGCTCTGGAGGAATCATCGGCTAGAATCTGATTTGCTAGGACAAGCCCTTCAACACATCATCACTGGAGGAGGATTCTCTGAGAGATCTATGAGATTCTACAAATTTCTTTATACTTTCTTCATTCTTCCCAAATTCCTCATTTTTATCTTCTTCCTTATCTTGCTCTTCTTCCTTCTTCTCTTCTTCTTTCTCCTTTTCTTCTTATTCCTCCTCTTCTTTTTCTTATTTTTCCTTTTTATCTTCATCCCTATTTCCTTCATTATTATTTCCTTCATTTTCACCTTCATCTTTATCTTCCTTAGCATTATTATTTCCATCATTATCCTTTTCACCTTCAGTGTGCTTCGGAGGAGCATCATCATGCTTTTAAGGCTCAACTTCACCTTCATTCCGTTTCTCCATTTTTGGAGGATTATTTTCCACACCTGCATCATTTTCAACATCAATGTCTTTAGAAATACCTACATCACCTATACCAGAAGGAATACCATCCTCAACATCTTCATCGGTCTTAAGCATGCCATATTTCTCTACTGTATCCTGGATCACTTCTACAGTTTCCTTCTTAATCTTCTTTATTTTCTTTTTATCCTAGTCATCATAATATTAACCCTTTTCTTCATCTGAAACATATTTGCACATATATTTTTCAAAGTTTCCAAATCATTTGGGCTCAAAGAAGACCCAATTTTATCAAATGCATTATTCTTGATTTTCTCTTCAAGTTCAACAACCTCTGATCTCCTTTTCATCAAAACTGCCCACATATTCTCAAGTACATCTTTCTTCACATCATTCCACTTAACTTCCAAGATGATAACATATTGAATGACAATTAAAATTAATGTTTTCTTATCCTCTTTTCGAACATTATCATAATATTCTATTGTATGTTTCATCATGTTTTCAAAATGTAATAAAGTATTAAGAGTTGCCTCTAATTTGAAATGGGGGCCAGGACTTACCAGAATGTACTTTTGTTCTCCCTAGTTTGGGGAGGCTTCTTTAGACACCTTGGTTTTCTTTGGCTCTAGTTTGGTATGTACATGAACACAAAAATCATGTTCTTCCTCTTCATCAGAAGATGAAAAAATGTGCACTCTCTTAGAACCAATACCAGCTTCCTTAGAAGCACCTTCACCAGAGGATAAACTTCCTCTTCTTTTCCTTACCAATTTTGCAGTAGGATCCTTTTCCTCTTCATCTTGATCATCTATGACACTAATAATTTTCTCCCTTGTAGCTTTTTCTTTCTTTCATATTTTCCCAAGGGCCACCAAATGAGTTTCTTTCCTTTTCCTAGATCTAGTAGTAGGTCTAGAGGAAATTGGGCCTTTACCTTTATTAGCAGTATTGGGCTCAACTTTTACTCAAGAGTTGTGGAGGGTTTATAAGGAGTAGTCCTGTTAGATCTCCTCAACCCTGCTGATTCTCCCTCCAAATCTTCTTTCTTAGCCTTTCCAAGATCAATCTTCTCATCAGTGAATCCAACTTCTCTAAGCTTCTTTTCCACATTCTTTCTTATTATTGGCTTCTTGTGCTCCATGTGGACCTCCATATATTTTTCTGCATAAGTGCCAATTTTGGGTTCATTTGGATCCTTTGGAATTTTCATAAATATTTGTACATAGCCTCAACTTCATCTTCTATAATTTCATATCCTAATGGTTGAATCCATATGGTTTGGGGTTCGACTACTTCAATCATGTATTCATCAGAGGAAACATAAAATATGATTTCATTTTTATATTTCTCAACAACTTTCCTCATAATCCTCTCTCTCTCATTCATGTTGCTCTTAAATACAACAAAGAATGTTGTTAGAGAATTATCTCTATTCTTCAAATCACCCAGATTGTGTAAGTGATCAAAAATATGATGTGCCATAGGTCTGGATGTATCCTAGAAAACCATATCATCCCTTCCAGGAAGTCTTTTCAGAAAGTAGAATAACAGACACATAATCAAAGAACCAAATTTAAATGCATACTTCTTTACTTTGGTCGACTTTAAATTCTCAAGCAATTGTTTTCAAAGAAGTTCACACAAGTCATAGTCTACACCATTGACTACCATATCAAAACCAGTATAAATAGTTGTGGCAGAAACAAAGTTCTCTTTGTTAGTGAAGTAAATTTTAGGGCCAATAATGATAGTGGTGTACTTCACAGCTGGATTAGTTATTTACTTCATTGTAAGAGATCTCTTATCATATTCAGCACTGGTTAGTTCTATCACAACCTCATTCTTCATGGATTTTAGCATGGGTAATGGTCTGGTGTCACAAAGTCCAGTAATAGCCCTAATCACCTCCTTAGTTATTAGGTGAGGTCAGTCGGTCCAAAAGAATTTATCATGTATTCTACTAAGAATAGGTTTCACATATCTATCTTCAACCACAAAACTAAAATTGGGAAAGTAGTTCCATCTATCCAATCTCTTCACAACCAGGTTCGATTATTTAGGTTCCACCAAGAAATTATCTCTAGTGAGCTCATTCTGCTAAATATCGATCAATTTGTTGTGATTGAATTCATCTATTTTTACTTAGATGTACATTCTTGTGTCCTTGATCGGCATAACCCTATGAGGGATTGATGAGAAGGTTCCCATAGGGTCATCTTCGAAGACCTTCATAGAATATTTCCTATATGATGGTCTAGGTCTTTATATGATGGTCTAACTACAGGGGACACTAACAACTACAGGGGTTGCCATTCCTCCCAATTTCAAACTCAACCAATTTAAAAAGATGATTCACACAAACCCACAACTCCACATAAAAGTAAAATACCTTTTTCTTCATGAAGAACTAGAACTAGGGTTTACACGGCTCGAACTCCAAATCACCTCAAGAATGCTCCAAAATTCTCTTCAATTTCTTCAAATGCACAAGTGATTAAAATTCCTTACACATTTACTTTATAAAACAATGATTTGCCCTAATTTGCATTAAATGTGGCAGATTTCAAAAAGCTGCTAAATATTCTTCTTCTCTACTCAAAAAAACCCTAATTTTCTTTGCAAATGATCATTCCTTCATATTTTATTCTGATTCCACTTGCATAACCTTTAACTAACCATTTATTACCACATATATTTGTGCCAAAGACTAACATGCCAAAAATTAGGGGGTTCAAATTTTTTTTTGTTAAAGCTCCCCCTAACACCCTGCGAGGTCTAATTTCTAGAGGAATTGTTTGTAGCGGATGAGGGAACATATGCATCTATCATCTCAGTCTCTTCTTTTTTCCTCCAAATCTTATTCATATCTTGCTTAATCTCATTCTGTGGTCAACCTTCTTCATAGGTTCATTTTCTATTGGATTAGTCTCATTACCCTTTTGGTTTCTACAAACTCTTGAGATATGTCTCATTTGTTATAATTATAGCGCATAAATATTTCTCTTATTAGTTTGACTCCACTCTTGTTTTGCACGATTAGCTTTATGTCCATATACTTGCCAAGTATAACAATAGCCATTAAAGGATTGATTTGCTCTTCCTCCATTAAACTTATTCATCATCCAGGTTCTGCATTCATTAGCCCTATGTCCAATTCTTTTGCATGAAAAACATTGAACATAGAAGGAACTAGGAAACTAATTCATCTTACTCCTACATTTTGTTGCTCTATGACTGAATTTGTTACATGAAACATAAATACCATTGAAGGATGGATACCTTTGTGCATTAGGTTGTCTCACAGGTGGTCTCCTAGCAAAGTTCCTTGAATTTCCTTTCTACTTTCCTTTATTCTAAGTGTTCTGGTTATCCTTAGAATTTTCACCTCCTTCCATTCCCAAGCCACCTTTGTCTTTACTTGGTTTTTTCCCTGAAATCAACTCATCAAGCTTGTCTGAGCTAGATTTGAAATTATTTTCACAGAGTTTCACATTTTCGAGATCTACTTTCAGATTCACCACTTCTTGTTCAAGCTTAGTGCACTCATCAAACTTTCTTTGTACCATTTTATTCAGACATTCCTCAATTCTTTTCTTCTCTTCTACTTGCACCTTCAAATTGGTAATTTCTTCATTAGCCCGCTTCAATTGATCAATTACTTCTCTATGCCTTTCTTTCGACTTCTTCAATTTTTCTTTTAATTTCCAGACACATTCATTTGCATCTTCAAGATTTTCTTTCAGATCTCTATTTTCACTTTCAACTTTGTCAAGATCCTCAAGTGCAACCTAGATCTCTTCTTTATCATTCATTTATTCCATCTTTAGGATCTCCCTCAAGCTGTTAGGCTTCTCTGGAGGAACCAGGCTCTAATACCAATTGTTGAATATCCAAGATACTAAGAGGGGGGGTGGATCAATATCTTCTTAAACTTTTTGAACAAATACCATCCAATTATTCTGATGCAAACAATAGAAAAGATAAAATAAGAGCATTAACAGAGCATGAAATCACAAAGCACATGAACACCAATATTTTTACATGGAAAACCCAAAATGGGAAAAACCATGATGAGTGTTAGCTCACAATATAGTATAACCAATTATAAGATATTACAAAATAGGGTGGCTCACTACTAGGACCCACTGTCCAAAATTAGAGGCTCACTGCCTATAGAATTACAATGACAAAAATGGCTTACAACTAGAAAATGAACTAATAATGTACACCTAACAAGTGTTGATTTAGTTCTAATTAAGCTCAGTAAACTAACTTGACACACTTCATCATATTCACACTTCTACACATTTGCATTCACACTTCCATAATATATTCAATATTCAAAAAATTTCCACTATATATATATATATAATCCATTTGTAAGCATCAATTAGGTCAGCCTAATTAGATGCAACTCTTATTCACCAAAAATACCAGCTGTTAGCTTCAAGCTTTCACAAAATCTTTCCAAAATAATTCAAACGCTCAACACGCTACATCATGTCAGCATGGACCTAAGATAGGTCTAACATATATCCACAAAACAAATTTAATTCACCATTACATCATCTATCCATTAGGTCAGCCAAAGATAGACCTAATAGCAAAATTGCAATTAACGGAATAATGCCAATACACCATATGAGCATCTGAATACATGAGATTCTGAATGTACATGCTCCCAACATCCATACACCAACTTCCAAAAACAAAAGCAACCATAATCAACAACAAACAATTGGGGACCAAAATACTAGAGGATGTAAGTTTCATACCGATTTAGATACCGGTCCAAAATACCGGATCAATATTCAGACTTAATCTTGCAGTTGTAACTCATATAACATGGTGACATCAATGAAAAAACAAAACAACAAAATGATATGTTCTTCATTCTTCCAACAAATCCCTCAATAATTCAATTGGTTCTCACATAATTCAAATGTTCACACATATTAATGCATTAGTGTTTCATAGGAAGGTTTAAGTTTTACTATTTAAGAGGAAAAGAAGTGTTTCACACTTAATGACTATTTAAATGAACAACACAACCTACAACCTGCACTAAACATGAGTTTTTTTATTTGAATGTGTTGAGATATGAGACATAGAATAAAGGATTTGCATATAAATCATAAGATAATACATCAATCATTTGGTGCACACAATAAAACAGAATATTGAGAAGTCAAAACTTGATTTTATTGATATAAAAAGGTGCTTGCACAGCTATACAAGTTTGAAAATGAGCTACATCTATTGTCTCAACTTGAAAGAACTTGAAAAAATAGTTACAATGAATACCAAGAGAGAAAAGAACTAGATAAAAAACTACCTAAGGCTTGCCTTTATGCTGTCCAACAACTTGCAAGATAATAGGAGAATGTGTTTAAAAGGAAAAGTTAGGTCTCCAGTTCATCTTGTTGGGTCAATCTCCTTCGGTCGTCCAAAACAAATATGCCTATTTTGTAGCGCCTTAACAAGCTCCAAAAAGGTGCTTGAATTCTGAAAATTTCCTCCCTTGACCTCCTCTACCATCAAGGCTTCACAAACAACCCCTAGAAGCTTGTAACTGCTCATAAACTGGGTCAAACAGTCCCCTAGATATTTGCAAATTGTTGCACAACTCAACAAACTTCCTTGGATGCTTGGAACTACTCATAAATCCTTCAAACTATGTTGACCTTGTCTCCAAACTCCTATGACATGTGAAAAATAGACTTGAGAATGATCATGGGGCTAAGGATTGACACATGTATTATGTCCTAAAACTTCTTTAATGCTAATCATAGTCTCTGTTGCACAATAGACTATCCTTTATACTCTTCTTTCCACTTTCATTCCTAGAATTTTCATGACACTTTTTATTATTCATGTGTATCCTTCCTTTGGTCTTCATAAAGATTTGTTTTCCTTTGACACGAGACGGCATGTGGGCCTATAAACTCATATTATGTTTTTGCATCCTAGGTTGTCATCTAGGGGGCTGTCATCTCTCTTGAAGGACTGCCACTTATCTTTACTTCACCACATCCTTGTACACAAAATATTTCCTTTAAGATAAATTTGTTGTTACTCCTCATGGTTCACCTACAATTATATTTGTTTGAGGGGCAAACACATCTTCCCCATAAATTTTAGTTTCATGACTGATACCCATTCTAATGCTCCTCCAATGTAACACTTTGAAGTGAAAAAAAAAACATTTCAATGCTTAGTAGATTCCACTCAATTCATTCCTTGTGATCCCTTAAAGTAGATTGGACCTATCTACTTTTAGAAATCCCTATCATCACCATCTAGAACAGGTAATCATAGTCTTCATCAACATTTCTCCTATGCTTCATGATTTTTTCATCCTTTAGCATCATTGTGCTTTTTTTCATACGTGCATCTTGTCAACATAGTACCAAATCTCCCCTTAAGACATTATTAAGGCTTACCCTACTATTATGCTTTTGCATACACAATCTTCTTCCATGTATGCTTTGATTCTATTGTAGAAGACTACTCTTTAATCTTTAGACCTGCCACCTTGTGGTTTGATTGACCTCCATATTTGAAATGTCTTCCCTTTGCATTTTATATTCAAGACTATGAATATTTGCATTGTGATTGAAATGCCATGATGGCTGCCCTCCATGAGGTGATAGTCCTTGTCATGGTTGATGGACTTTATGAAAGTCATATGCTATTTTTTTATCCTTTACTATCCTAAAAGACACAAAACATTCCTTTTCTCTATTCACCCTTGGTTATTGACCTATCAACCTTGGTGAGTGTTTTGTTTACTGCCCCTATCATGCTTGGAAAACATGATTGATACATTTTCCTTGTTCATATTCTTTGAAAACCCTTCATGATTACTACCTTGTTCCAACTCACTATCACTTGTTATAATGTAGCAATCATGCTTTGTTGGGTTAAGTCCAATGTGATAGAGATGATCCACTGGCTTAAAAACTAGCCAATCCACCTATACAAGACCTCCTCAACAATAATTCATCACTCATCATGATAGAACTATATGTCACCTTTTTCACAATCATTGTAACTGGTCCACTCTTCACTATGCATTTTCATCATTTCATTCATCTTGACAACATTGTATTCTATTGTTGTGTTGAAAACCATATCACTGCCTCCTCCTTTGGATCTCTCTTGGTTTTCATAGGGATTATTGACTAACTCTATCCTATGTTTTACCTTCATTAGAAAATTGAGACTCTATCTTCATTCATCATCAATGCACTTGCTACTCTGCTATCTTTTAATATGACTACCATTTTTCAATGAAATGTCATATAGGCTTCTTCACTACCTAGCACTTCCATGTGATCTTTGTGATTGTCCACTAATTTTTCTAACTAGGAATCTAAAAAAATAGTCCTTTTTTGATGAAATATCATCCAACATCAAACCAACAATCAACCTCCTAAAGTCCCTATGCATGTAGTGTCAAATTCAACAAACTTATCAATCATCTGAAACTAGATTATCCTCATGATCATAGCCGTCTGATTCATATTCACCACGAAATGTAGTTGCTTTGACATCTTTTGCAAATAAATCTAGGTCTAGGAAAACATCCATTGGAGATGATGAACCAACACTATGGATCCCCAAAACTGCATTCTTATTCTCATTGGCACATTGATGACTCCATATTCTTGAACTTCATGGTCACTGTCCTTTCTAAATTTCACTTACTGTCACTATCTATTCATGCATAACTCTTTATTTCCTTCTCCAAGGCATGCATAATCTATAAGATCATTAAGGAGAATGACTTGTTCATACCCAAGAAGCCTTTCGACTGTACAATTCTAGGACTCCTTGTAGTAATATATCTTTAAAGTTTTGTATATTATTTGGTTCTATACTAACTATGGTTGGCTTCTTTTGATTGGCACTTAGGAAAAAAGCCTTCATTTAAATGTAAAGAGAATTTTTCACATTTTTCGACAAATCTATAGCAAGATTACCACTAGCATAACATCCCCAAAGTATTTACATAATGATTGAAATCAGATCCATCAAAGTAAATCTCAATATCTGAGATATGCTCAACAAAGTAATTGCAATGTTTTATAAGAACCTTTGAATGGTGATAAAACCAATCATATCTCCTAGTTAACATGAGCTCAGTCTCTTCATAGCTCATTTACACTTTTTCAAATTCACAAAGTTCTCTCTTCCTTTTTGGCTTGACCTACAACTATACTACCCTCCATAGACTGTGATACATGTTATTCCTAACTGTACCCTTCTTGTGATTATTGGACTATCATCTCTTTTCCTGATGTTTGATGTTGTATGTTTTATCACTACCCTATAGAACTCTTATTCATGTGCCTTCATTAGACCTCATTCCCTTGCATCTCCTTAAACTATCATCAAACCATGCTTGGTGTCATCCTTCATGTGATTTCATAGGCTCAATTTCCATACTAATGACTGACTTATTGTTCCCTTGTCATAGAACTATCACTGTCCTTTTAGAAGAATGTATAGTTCTTAACATTAGGTTGAGGTCTCAAGAAATCATAAATAGCAACAAACAAGGAGTTTAACCACTTAAAATGATAAAGCCATAGAATATGTTATTGTTGTAATAGATTGGCATAATAATGATAATACATTGGCTTTACAATGTACTCACTATTCTTCAAATGAGGTTTTCTTAAAATAAAATCCCTTGAAAGAAAGAACATAAGATACATCGATGAGGTGTATAGAAGCAAGACTTACATAAGTAATATGCTGAAATTTACCTCTAATGACACCTTCCTAAATAGGGTTTTAAAAAAAAAAAACTCAAATATACAGTTGTGGTTATGGAAATAATCACACCTGTTCAGGTTCTTCTCATGTTCAATCCTTGTCAAAAGATGAGAAATTTTCATGTTGAATCTGCACTTGAAGATTTTAAACACGTGGGTAAGATGGTTATGAGTTCCCTTAACCTTTGTAACATTCATGTAACATGCCACGATTAGGGTAATAACTTCAAAATGTTGTTTCCAGCAGGAGCACCCAAGCAAAGATATGCCTCAAGAAGGAAAATTCAAGTTTTGATTGGAAATATGATGTAATAATTATGTATTAAGGTCTAAAAGACCATTTCATGCATGTATTAGGTCCTATTTTATAATTTTGAGGTCATAGGTTGCATAATGTAAAAATTACAAAAATTGACAAATTGTTGTCAATACAAAATTGTAAAAATGCAATAAATTGCAAAAATAGAGGAATGTGAAGGGAAAAGTAGTTAGAGAATAAGTTTTAGGAATTTTATATGGTTTATATAGTACTTTTTAGGCTTCACACAATTTGAGGGAGGTTGGGGAAAGGTGTATGAAGAAGAATTTCAATTAAAAGTTTAGATTTTCTGTATTTTTCCTGATTTTTCTGTGTTGCAGGCCATTGTACAGGATATTTATTGTGCATAAAACCTCTCCTCCTCCATTTTAAGTTTTATCCCCATGAATCTAGTTTATTCTTCAATTTATTTCATCAAAAAATATTTTGATTTGTGTAAGTTATGAGTAAAATACTCCAAGCAGGTCAAAACCCTGATTTAGGGTGGCAACAAGCAATTAAAATTGAGTTTCTCCCAATTTACACGGTGGAACAACCTAAATTTTGGTATGTAGGCCTTTTTTTATATATACTTTCATATTCCAAATTTTTATACCGAGTGATGAAGTTTAGCATATGAAACTTTGATGCCCTAGGTCTGAAAATTGTGCAAAATTCTGGAAAATCACTTTGTATAGTGAAGAATTCGAGTTTTGATGCTATTAAATGGTGTTCCACTTGGGTTTCAGAGTTTTTGAAGGTTGTATGGATGTATTTGAGACTATTTATTGATTTTTTTTGGTGAACTAAAGGTCTTTATGTTCATTTATATCCTGATCTTTCATGGCAGATTTATGACAGTCCATTTTTGGAGTCATGAATGAAGGCTTAGATTAGTTGTTTATTGAAATATCATGAGCACAGTTTGGGAGATGATCTAATGTGATTGTGCAGGTGTATTTTCACATGTTTTAGGCATAAATAAGGAGGAATAGGCTTGGTAATTTTTAGTTGTTTTTTATGTGGCCTAAGAGGCCTAATTGCTGATTTGGACAACCTATTTGGGAAAATTCACATGTTGAAGTTGTTTATGTTGGAGAAGGGGTTTGGGTCATGTATTTTTATGTTTCTAATGTGTTTGAAGGATTAAAAATATTTTATTATTCCTTAGTCTCTATTTTTTTGTGTTGAAACAAGGATTTAGTGAAGCAAAAGAGAGTCCTAATTGAATGACATGAAAGAATTGGTTTGTGTTTACACTAATGAGAGTGAGTGGGTTGTTCTTCCTCTAATCTCTGCATCAGTTTACATGCCCAAAATAAACATGACTTTCTTAGCTCTATGTAGATCTCATGCAATGTGCTACCTTCTCCATTTTTCCTTTTCAATGTGGATGCAATTTAATGTAGAAACAAAAGTTTTTCCACACCAATCATAGTAACTCCTTCAATTCCCGTAAAAATAGAAAAACCCTAAACCACATAACCAATCCCTTTAAGATTCGATACTTTTTCAAAATAAACCTCTATCTTAAGTGATATGCAATATTTTTGGTATGGCACATCATTTATGATAATTTAGGAGGAATTAAAGATATCTTTAATCATAGAATATGAAAAAAAAATATAAATGAAATAAGCTTTAGAGAGATTGATAGATAACCTTCAAAATGTAACTAAAGACCCCTTATGACTATACCAATTTGAGAAGACTTAAATTGGTCAATAGATACATAAGGGACATTTATTTCATGCATAAGAAGACATCCATAAGAGACATCTCTTTCCTAAGTTTAACATCCAACATTTAGAATAAATTCTTTCACAATGAAACATTTAACCCATATATTCTCAATATATAAAACAAATACAGGGTTAACGACTATCCATGCGGCTATAAATTATCACCCATGCATCCCACTTCAATTAAATTACAAAAATATATCAAAATAGGAATCTTTGATATAGCTCAAAATTATCTTTTACTAAAATCCACACTCATGCTATTAGAAAATGTCTTGTCTCAAATGTCCAGTCATATCTCATGAGTTATCAGCTTCACATTTTTGTTCAAATATGTTCTTAAGAGAATAGTTTACCTTATGATTATGGCACTCATACATGTCTCAAATGTGACACTCATACCATGTCTCAATTGTGGCACTCATACCATATCTCAATAAATATTAACTTTGCATCATTTTTTACTATCTTTCGCACATAGTTCATAGGTATTCCACATCACATTTATTTGTAATGTCACATATACACACAAAAATAGAAAGGATGCTCTTCCCAATTTGGGTGAGACTCTCCTCATAAAACCATTTCACATTTACAACAAAAGGCTCACACAATGGGGTTTACAAGGATGGAGATTCTTGGCTATCATAGCCATTAGGAAAGATGGTCTTGAGGCCCTTCTCTAAGGACCCCTCCATACATTTCTTAGTACCTTCCCCTTGTTTTTTTAAGGGGTTAGCCTCCAAAAGGAAGGTACATAAAGAAAAATCATAGAACTTAGAGGAGAAATAGATTTATTACCATCCCATACCAATCCCATTTGCAACCCCTTTCAAAAATAATTCCCTGGCGCATCTACTCCCCTATACGACCTATCAGGGAACCCCCTAGTATATGGCAGTTTTATAGATATCACATTACACCACACTTGCCAACAATTATCAGATGATAAGAACATATTAAGAAAAGTAACATAAGATCATAAAAAAATGTTTCAATAAAATAAAAAATATAAACTCAAGAGAACAAAATAAAGATCGGTTGTAACTACATTTCAACATTCCAATCTTAATTCAAAAATTAAATTAAATAAGTCCATGAGGAAATTGGACTATGACAACCTTCAAATGGCTAAATAGCCCCAAACAAAAGAAATGTACCCTTTCACACCACTAGTGTGAAATGGAATAAAACAATAATTCATATTTTAATGATAAAATTTGCACATTGCGAGCACCATGTGACTTTGATAAAACACCTAAGGGGAGGAGTGGAAGGTGGTTCTCTAACCACATAAGCATAATAGCATGCCATAAGTGGTGGTCCTTGATCACATGAATATGAATAATTGGTGGTCCCTGACCACATAAATATGATAATGTGCAATATCATGGTGGACTTTCCCTACATTACTGAAGTATCCAAAATCTATATTCATAAAATAGAAAATCTATATTCATAAAATAGGATCAAAATCCCAATCAATATGGTCCATGTAATTCCATCCTTTACCCATGGGTTATATGTAGAATAGTTCAAATAAATGAGAGGGGGGTGAATTAGTTATTATAAAAAAAAAATCTTGACTTTAATTAATCTAGAGCAAACTTAAATGAATCAGATAATAATCTAACAGATATGAACAAAGAACACCAGAATTTATGTGGAAACCCAAGAAGGTAAAAACAATGGAGAATGCTAATTCTCAATTATAAAACACCAGTTAAGGTGACACCGGTTAAGGTGATTTTTACAAAGGGCTCACTGCCAAGTTGCTCATTGCAGTAAAGCACATAACAACACCATGCACAAAGAACACCAGAATTTACGTGGAAACCCAAGAAGGGAAAAACCACGGAGAATGCTAATTCTCAATTATAAAACACCGGATAAGGTGATTTTTACAAAGGGATCACTGCCAAAAGAGAAAGGCTCACTACCTACAAAAAAAAGGGCTCACTGCAAAAAGAATGATGAAAGGGAATCCACCATTGAAATAACTATCACCAACAATGACACTAGATAGAATCTCACTATATGTTGTCTCTAGTCATGTACTTTTGCATACTTCACAATGTCTAGATTTTCACATTCATCACACTTTCTTTCATCTAATAGAATCAACTTTTACTTATACCATTCCATGCTTCCATAAACTCCTAAGTCGGTCAAACACAATTTCTTCATAATCTCCTAAGTCATCCAAACACAATTTGAATTAGGTCACCACAAAACATTCCCATGCCAGAGAGGAATTAAATGTGGACCAATCAAAACCTCCTCTCTCAAGTCAACACACTACCATGATATTTGGAAATAGAATATAAACGTTACAATGCAAATAATATTCTAGGACACATTAACCAATTTCTAGATCGGTCTGGACCCATAAGAGTGTGTCTCATTATGATGCAAAATGAATGGGACTAGGACAAGCATGACCAAACGTAGATCATCACAGCATAACATCTAAAGCATGCCAATCCATATCACTAAATCATTAGAATCAATCAACCAAGATATGTTGACATTAATGACAACCATTAATGACAACAATCAGTAACATCACATTCCAACAATCTCCCTCTTTGTCATTGATGGCAACATCCATCAACAAAAATCTAGAAAACTCAAATATTAGCATCTTCTTGTCTTCTTTTCTTCTCCCCCTTTGACATCAAGGACAAAGGGAAAAAAATCCCCCTGAAAAACTTACTCTACTCCCCCTATGAGGAAGCTTCCTAGCATTGATCTAGATAAGAGTGAACATGTAATATCTTGGACCAATGCACACCCTAGTGCATATTATTGTAGATTAGGAGGGGGAAGAACCCCTAAATTTTGTTGGAGATACTCAAAAGTATCTTTGCTCAATGGTTTTGTGAAAATATTTGCAATCTTCTCTTTTGTAGGTACATATTCAAGTCTGACCTCATTGTCCAATACCTTCTCCCTCAAGAAATGATATCTAATGGATATATGTTCTGTTCTGGAGTGTTGTACCAAATTCTTGGAAATGTTTATTGCACTAGTATTATCACACATAATTGAGATCGGTTCATCAAATGATATGCCAATGTCCTTTAGCATTTGTTTCATCCACAATACCTGAGTGCAACATGAGGATGTTGCAATGTATTCAGCTTCAGTAGTAGATAAAGATACAGAATATTTTTTCTTACTTGACCAAGCAACCAACCACGAGCCAAGGAAATAAGATCCACCACTTGTGCTCCACCTATTATCAAAAAATTTAGCCCGATCAACATCAGTATAAGCTGTCAAAGTGAAATTTGAGTCCTTTAGATACCATAACCCCATATATTTTGTACCCTTCAAATATCTAAAGATACTTTTTACTACAACATGCGATTCCTTTGGTTCTTATTGAAATCTAGCTACTAAACAAACAACATACATAATGTTTGGTTTAGTAGCAGTCAAATATAGCAATCCTCCAATAATTGACCTATACATACTTGCATTAGCTTTAGGTGAATCATCTTCTTTTTTCAATTTGCATTCGGTAACAATAGGTGTACAAACTAGTTTGGAGTTCTCCAACCCAAACTTCTTCAATAATTCTTTAGTATACTTGGACTGAGAAATAAAAATTCCTTTGCAATTCTAATTTACTTGTAGTCCAAGGAAGAAATTTAACTCATCTATCATAGACATTTCAAATTCCTTTTGCATTTCATATGTGAATTTTCTGCACATATCATCATTTCCTCTAAAAATTATGTCATCAACATAGACCACAACAATCAACATTTGATTTGAGTGAATTCTATAGTATAAATTACTATCAACAGATTCCTTCTAAAATCCTTTTCCAACCAGATACTTATCTAATCTATCATACTAGGCTCTAGGTGCTTGCTTCAACCCATATAAAGCTTTCTTCAACCTACAAACAACATCCGGGTCACTTTTGAACTTGAATCCCTCTGGTTGATCAATGTAAACTTCTTCCTTTAGTTCTCCATTCAAGAATGCAAATTTTACATACATTTGATAGACTTTGAAATCCTTAAAAGCTACAAAAGCTAAGAATATCTGGATCACTTCCATCAGAGAAATAGGGGCATATGTTTCTTCAAAGTCAATACCTTCAACCTGAGTGTAACCTTTGCAAACCAATCTTGCCTTGTTTCTAATTACCTTTCCATTTTTGTCCAGCTTGTTCTGGAACACCCACTTTGTTCCAATTACATTTTTGTCATTTGGTCAGGCACAAGTTCCCAAGTCTAATTTTTCTCTATCTATTCAAGCTCTTCTTTCATTTCCTTCACCTAATTTTGATCATTTCATGCTTCTTCCACAGTCTTTGGCTCAGTCTCTTAGAGTAGACACAATAATACTTTCTCTTGAGCTACTTTTCTTCTTGTGATGATTCCCTTATTTTTATCTCCAATAATCTGGTTTTCAGAGTGGTTTTTTTGTACATACTTTGGGGTTTTAGTTGTAGTTGTCGAAGCCTCCTCTATCTCTTCTTCTTTCTTATGCTTCTTTTCTTTGTCATCATCTGATTCATATTTAATATGCTTGTCAAGATTTCTCTAAATATCTTCATCTACTTTCACATTCACACTTTCAACCATCTTGTTCAGTCTCTTGTTGTAACATCGGTACACTTTGCTTCTTTTAGAGTAACCCAAAAATATGCCTTCACCTACTTTGCTATTGAACTTTCCAAGATTGTCCTCATTTCTCTGGATGTAGCATTTTCTTCCAAAAAATTTAAAATACTTTACTGTGGGAGATCTGCCATGCCATAGCTCATATGATGTCTTTCCATATTTCTTCCGAAATAGTATTTTGTTAAGAGTGTAAACGGTTGTGTGTATTGCTTCTCTCTAGTAGACCTGTGGTAAACCTACTTCATTGATCATTGTTCTAGCTGATTCTTGAACTATCCAATTCATTCTTTCCACTACACCATTCTGTTGAGGTGTTCTAGGGGCAGATAGATGTCCTTTAATACCATGTTTTATACATAATTTGTTGAATTTATCAGAAGTAAACTCTCCTCCTCTATTAGATCCTAAACACTTGATTCTCCTGTCAACTTCATTCTCAACTCTTGCCTTGAAAATCTTGAATTTTTCTAAAGCCTTTGATTTTTCTCTTAAGAATGCAACCCAGGTTAATCTAGAATAATCATATATTAAAAGCATGAAATATCTCTCACCTTGTAAGCTTCTTATTTTGGTCGGACCACAAAGGTCAATGTGTACAAGGTCCAAAAAACTAGTAGATGATTCTTCTTTTCTTTAGAATGTTTCTCTAGTCTATTTTCCTTCTTGAAATCCTTTGCAGATAGTGTTGTCTAGTTTGGTCAGTCTTGGAAAATCTCTAATTCTCTTGTTGAACTTATCCTTACCAAGTTCTCGAAGTTGATGTGACACATCCTTCAGTGCCAGAGCCAACTATCATTGGACTGAGAAAGTAAGCATCACTTTGTAGCTCCTTCTAGTTGATACATATTCCCACTTTTTCTTTTTCCAGGTGCAATAACAGTTCTGGATCTCTTACAGATCTCACAACCATCATCCTAAAACACCACATTATAGTCATTTTCGTACATCTTTCCAACACTCAAAATATTGTGAGATAAACCCTTCACATAGTAAACATTGTTAGTGTTATGTTTTCCATCAAATATAATAGAACTAATTCCAACAATATGTGTTTTTTTATCATCTCCAAATCTAACAGAACCGCCATCATATTTCTCAAGCTTCACAAACTTTGTAATACCCCTCATGTTATTGCTTGTTCTTGACATTCTCTATGGTTTTGTTTGGCACATTTTGGTTTTGATGATACTGTTGATATTATGTTGTGGTAGCTTAGACTGTTACTGATTATATTGCTTTTATGATGTCATGGATATTATAATGATATTTTTATTACGATTGTTTTGATGGAGTTATTTGGAATGCAGTAGACTAGAGAACAGTAATCGATGATATTGATGCAAATTAATCTACATTTATAATGCGATAGATGATGATATGAATTGGTGAGGGGACAGGTAGCATCACTCGTTCGCGAGCACCCTGCTACACTGCAAATCCTTCTCACAATGCTTTGTAATTGATTATATTTATATTGTATATCACCTTGGTGGATGCAGGATTTGCAGGAATAAGACTCGATTCCACCTATTTTGATAGGTCTGGGTGAGCATTGAACCAACCCAATGGCAGGAAGTTGAACAAAGGTGACATGGAAGTAACTCCGTTCCAAGTTGTCAACTGACTTGTACCTTTTTGGTTTATGCATAGCCATTTTATTGTTAAATTGGTCTTTGCATGTGATTGTGATTTTATGACTTATCTAATGTGGTGTATGGTTTTATGTTGTGATTTAAATAATTAAACAATTAATAAAATAAAAACCTAAATAATAAATAAATAAAGTAATAGATAAATATTAGTAGTAGTGGTAAAAATATTACATTTATTTTGAATCTTGAAAATGGTTGATTTTTAATTATTTTTATGTGCAAGTAATTAATTAATAAAGTATTGTGAAGATGATAAATAAATAAACAAATAAGAATTCAATTTTGTGGATTTAAATCTATTTAATTTTAATCAAATGCTTGATAAAAGAAAATGAAATGCAAATGCATGAAAAAAGGCAACAAAAAAAGGAATTAAAGGATTAATAATTATTTTCATTTTTATTTCTCGAAATGTGACTTTTGGTATTCACGGGAAGAGGTAATTGAAAGGGTTTCCCAGGTATTGATTTATGGAGGGGTTTTCTTTGTTTTGTGGAAAGTGGTTGCTGGAATTGAAAAAATTGTTAACACTCCAGATTCTTTACTCATCTTCTGGAGAAATCATAAAAGAAGAAGGTGGGGTTTGAAGGAGAATTGGGGGATCTATTGCTGGGAACAATCGACAGCGAGGAATTAGTTCTGCGAGAGGGATAAGCTTCTACAGATTTTCTTCAAACACAGGACGCCAGGTTCTTTTCCTTTTTAATTTATATATTTTCTATAGCATCAAATAAAATAGAAATTGTTTCTCTGTGTATAAAATTTTCATCTAGGGTTGGAAATCAAATGTTTGTGGGGAGAAAATCTATTGGATTATTGTTTAATCAATGAAAAATTAATTGGGGATCGGGAAAGTTATTTGTTAAAAAGGAATTTCTGTTGGGTACTGGACTGTTGTTTATAAAAAAAGAAATTTGATTGAAATTTGGAAATGTACAGTTTTACTGTGGTTTTGTTTTAAAAGAAAAAAATAAATATATATATATACCTGTATAAGTTACAATTTCCTTCAATGAATTTCTAGGATTGTGATATTCTTGTTTATGCATATATGTTATAAAACATTTCTTTTGTACAGAGTACAGTGTTTTTTTTTCCCTGATTTTGAAATGTTTAGATTCCAGTATATATATATATAT
>VDFB02155912.1:0-12154 GCA_007258455.2 Sequoia sempervirens
GAGTCTTGTGTAAGTATGACACCTAATGCTAAGCAAGAGATATCTTTGTCACAAAATAAATGAATAACTAATTTTGATCAAGATAATATCTTGAGGAGACTCCTCCAAGATTGTTTGATATCTCTCCCTCCAAAAACACAAACAAAATTTTACTATAGGAGTTCATTTTGTGCATATCATAGAGTTCATGGTCATTCTAGTAATGAATGTAAGGATTTAAGTGATAAAATTCAACATCTTAAGGATTTTAGTGCCCTTCCTTATGTTGAGGCACCTAATTCCTCTAATTGATACTGATTTTCACTCTAGCATATCTCTCATCAGTCATTTCAGCTCATCCTTATCCTGCACTAAGTGGGGGCAAGGGGTTACGTAGCCTTGTCCTCGAATGTCACTTGTTGTCTCTTTTGGCTAGTTGACCACCTTCCATGTATATATAAGAGCAATCTTTGGATGTGGATGACATTCCTTAAGTTGGCTCACATGTGACGTACTAAGCTTTGGGGGCAACCCCTTATTCATGATGTAGTTCGATTCGGAAACATATGACTTGGCATAGCGCTTTTCGAATAATCTCTCATGTCGTCTTCTACTTTAAAGCAATTTCTCAAAGCAATGGTGTTAGCAACCGCTTTAAAGTGGGGGCGCACATCAACACTCATGTTTCATTGTGCGATTTTCTTTATTCTTGTGATGAATCCTTTTCTTAGTGGTATCATTGGGCTTGATTTCCTCCAAGAGCATGATATGTCTTTGACTTTTCCTCTCTTGGAGACATTAGGCACAATGTTCCTTAAGAAGAGACCTTACATGAACTAAGAAAAATCCCTTTGAACATACCTTACACTATTTTGTACTTACAACATCGGTTATGTGGACACATTGCATAATACACTTTGCATGCTTGTAGTGCCATCTTGTTTGTTCATGAGTTCCAAGCATACGAAGCTTTGCTTGCCTCATGAAGTTCAAAGTTCATTGTTTGTTCATGAGCTCCAAGCATACAAAGTTTTGCTTGTCTCATGAAACTCGAAGATCATTATTGTGTGGTTCCTTCTCAAAGTTATCAGGAGGTATAGCTTTGGTCTGGTTATGTGGGAGTTGAATGTAGGCATGACTTCCCTTAGCCACTTGCATTTGTGAGCACATACTGGTCGTATGTCTCACCCTTTCGGATACTCGCCCAACAAACAGCTTGAAGTTATGTTGCCTTAGAGTGAGTGTGAATTTTTGAAAAAATAGCCTAGATCTGATCCACATGGTGTTGGATAAGCAGGTCGAAGCTTGATCCACCTTTTCTTTCTTTTCCTTTTCATCTTCTTATCTTTGGAATTACTTATGTTTTGTGTATCTTGTTTTGTTGCATATCATACACCTTGTGTGTTTCCTCTCATCCTATGTTGGTTGATGTAGGATCTTGGATCCTAGGGTCTTGGCCATCTCCTTTGATATTCATCATCCTTTGTCATCTACATTGGTATGCTTGGAACCCTCATGAATGTCTACTTTAGTGTGAGTTTCAAGCAAGTTCATCCTCTCAATAAAGTGGGGGCTAAATGTAATGACAAAAAAGTATGCCTTTCCTGCTTAATTCGGGGAATAATTAATGAAAGTGGACTTAATATTGCCTTGATCTAATAGTGTTCTAATGTGTTTTACACATCCACATTAGGTTTTCCAAGCCCTTTTAAAGCTAAATAAACTTAAATTTTTCTTAATTTAGTGTTATAAAGTGTATTTATTTACACCTTCACGTTAAATTTAGGAGGCTTGTAAACAAAATGGACCTAATCTAGTGTTGTAATGTGTTATACACATTCATATAAGATTTAGGGCCCTTTTAAGCTAAATAGACATAATTTTTCCTTAATTTGATATTGTAAAGTATATTTATTTACACTTTCACATAGAATTATGCACCCTCTTTCATTTATGACCTCAATATCATCATTAATAGGCCCCTAAGACCCTATATTGTGCATCATGACGCATATTTTAACCAAAATCCTAACATAGACATCAAATATACTTAATTACTTCACTTCCCAACACTTTCTCTCTCCAAAAAGGCCTTGTGGGACCCATATGTCACCTTAGGCATATAAGTCCCACCTAGGTGGGACCCATACACCATAGATCGCGTATGCATCCCATTTGGCCTATTTTTAGGGTTTTGAGTGGGAAATATGGGTTTTAAGTTCAAATTTCATGAATGTCAGCCTGTGGGATCTAATAAACAAGATATTAGATGGAATGCCTATACAAATGAGATTTCAAGCCATTATTTCACTAAGCATTCATGATATCAAGTCAAGCACTTAGGATTTAAGCATTCCAAGACTTTACAAGATCATCAAGAGAGCATTCAAGATCATTTCTAAGGCATTCAAGGGCATATTCTTCATCATTTGTTGTAGAAATTCAATATACATCATCATGTCAAGGATATCAAGCATCAAGCATGTTATTAAGCTAGTGTTGTCATGTTGCATTCAAGATCAAAGGTCAAGCATTGTTCTACACTTATCTCAAGATCTAGATCTACATCCTTCACTGCCATTTCATGTTAGATTGTAGATTTACAAGACATCATTCAAGGTATCATTTTTCATGTTTCATGTTTCATTTCCTTATTTCATTATCTCATCATTTGGTTTAATTGCCTAAAAAGGGTTTGACCTAAGCAAACCCCAATCCTCTAAAAAACAACAAATCTTTCTTCTCTTTGATGTGTGATTTCAAATCTAGGTGTCTTGGAGCGCAGAGATCTCTTAAACATTAGGTTAAAAGCTTGGAGAAAGTTGTTGGAGTTGTCCCCTCATTTGTAAGGTTGCTATCTTCACAAAAAGTCATCTATAGGTTTAAAATCAGGGTTTCAAAACCAGAGGCATGTTGTGGTAGAAAGAGAAGAGATTAGAGACTTGATTCAAATCTTAACCCTCCTAAAAGGCTTACTAGGACTAATATGCCACTTGTGGCATATGAGTCCCATTACTGTGATTTTCCATATTTCGGTGGCTTTAGATTAAACATTACCAAATTCTTGTTTTGGTCCAAAAACCCTAGTCTAGGACTGATACACCCAGACTGAAGTATAAGTCCCAATCAACATCAAAATCAGTGTTTTCAGCATTTCTAGTCCTCATTTAGGCCTCTTCAATTTTCCAGGTGCATGCCTATAATTTAACAGCTTTCTGTTATGATTTATATGCATTTCTAGGTCATTCATTCAAGCTTCATGCATCACTAAGTTTTAACATTAGATCTTACATTTCATTAGTCTTTTCAAGCCCTAGCTTGGTGGTGAACCCCTCATTTAGCCTCAATTAGTCTCTAAACATAACCTAGGATACCCTATTGTGAGATCTCTTTCCCATTTCTTCATTGGATTGAGAACTCTAGGGTTTCCTTTAATGTGGAGTATAGAATAGTTTTGTCCTATGTCCTAAACCCTAGCAATGACAATTTTCTATCATACAAAAAAAAATCATCTTTACTTTAGAAAAATACTTCTTGAGTAAGTAAAAATGTTGAGCTTCTAATTTGTTAAAAAATATAATCACTAATAGAGCTCTAACTTAGTAAAACTAATTACAATAGTATTACCTAATGGAAAATTCTAGTAAGTTTCATGTATCTACTCTTGTAGTATTATAATAGAAGTATTTATTGTCTATTTGGTAGATGAGTCATGAGCAATCTAAAGGAAGTGTAATAGCTTGAGGTAAATAGATTCTTGCACACTAAATATATCACAATTTTATGAGGTCAATGAAAATTATAATTGTTAGGACTAACCTTTAACCCAAGTTTGATTTTTTTAGATTTGGAAAAAACACACAAGATGTGGGATCAACTAGAAAACAAGAACACCTTCCATGCACTAGAGTTGCAAACAAATATATTTCGCCAACAAGAAAGAGCTTACAAAATGGACCTCAAGAGATATAATACAATGAATGAGAGTATTTATAAGAGAAAAACCTAAATGATAAATAGACTAGATCATGATGACAAGTGCCATCATCACTTGTGATAAGACAAAATGATCTAATATTAGCTCAAACTAATAAAAGAAAAAAGAACTCCTAAGTTGAGCTTAAGTGTATAAAGTGAAATTAGACTAATAATAAATTAAATAATAATTAATTATTAGCTAATGAATTATTAATCTAACACCCTGCTTAATTGAAAACATAGGGAGTGGCTAAAAACCCTAAAAAAATGAATGCATAAAAACCAAAGAATGCATGAATGTGTCTTGGAAAACAAGGCCTCGTGAGGAACCCATGTACAAACAATATAATCTGTCACAACTAGAGAAAAGGAGAAAACCTCATGGGAAAAACTCCTCTCCAAAAGAGAGAAAGGTGAATGAAGGATTAAGAAGCCTCCAAAACAATGTCCCAAAAAGAATAGGAACATGGAGGACATTATTGAAGCACAAAGAAGTTGTAGATAACTATCAAATGATGACTACTATAGTTTTTAAATGAAGAACCTCCTCTAAAATAGATGATGATCAAGATCAAGAAGACAAGAATATGTATGAGTGCCCTCAGTGACACTACTCAAATCAAATGGAAAACTAAGGAAAACATCTAGCAATTGAAGATACAAATGGAACATGAATCTGCATAAGTGATCACAACAACACTACTCAACAATGCAAGATGCAAGTTGAAAATATATGTACCAATAGTTTAAATAACATTGATCAAGTGAAAATGGAAGGTCACCTCTAGAAATAGGAATCAAGAGTTTCCATATGGTAAATGCTCCATCTCACTGAAATGCATGGGTAACCGACTATTGCATCCACCTAGTACATAAGAAAAAAAACTAGATACATAAATCACTCCAAAAAAAAACCAAGGAAGCATTAGCACTAACAGTAGAAACCACCCTCATAATTTCGACGAGAGAACCATGATAGGTCCACTAAAACTACGTGTCACCAAGAAGCGTATGAAAGAGAACCAATAACATTTGAACATGCACATGAAAGTACCTACAACTAAAAAAGGGTGTGCAAACCAAGGCACACATGCATGAGGCAAGAATCACTAGGATTTGATGTTATTGTGGAAGGGACACTCACTTGAAAAAAATGTGAGTGAAAAACAAAGGCACTACACAACCCTATCATGGCACTTTATAACATAGTGCAAGTATAAAAAGGCACAATAGAATGTGCAAAATCCCCACCAAAAAACATACATCAAAGTGACACTTTATCTCAGTGCATCTACAAAAGAGAAAGTGCATATAAAAGATTTCTACAATTCCTAAATAGGACAAAATGCTAGGAATACATGTAGAATAGCTAAAAAAAAGTCATTCCATGTAAACAAAAAATTTCTAGGAGCTAAAATGTCCAAGTAATTCACTAGAATGTGAAAACATAAAAAATCGAATAAAATGTACCTCAATAAAAATATAGTTGTGAAGATCTCTAATACACCTTTACAACACCACTAGAATTATGAAGAATAGAGAAACTAGTTAAAAGTTGTGAGCTCGAGAGTGAAAATAGCACATTTGACATCAACATGCTATAGAATGCACTAGTGGAAAAGGTGAAAATTACCTACACCATTGGATAGTTCTCAAAACCAAATTTTTGATGCTATATTGTTTGCTTGATTAAAAACACCTAAGCAAAAATTTATGCCCCTCAAAAACTGCCCAATTAGCCATTAGGGGAAAAAGCAGGCCCCCAAGGGTTGGGCGTTGGTTTCCCATAAAACCACCAGCTATGTTGGGTTTATATAAAAAAACCCACCCACTCGTTGCTAGTGGAGAGGCAAGCGAGTGGCGAAGGGGGAGGTTGGCAATGTTGAAGTTGCTAGCATCCAACAACTTAATCATTGCATTCAATGGCAAATAGCTTATTCATTTCCAACAACGGTCAGTGGTCGACATTTGGGATGTGTGGGCTCATTACTATGTTAGTTGAGTGATATATATAGTGACAATCACTTAATATAGTGGCAACGCTATATAAAGCACACAACACCTTTTTTTTATAAGGTCATACAATACAACCGTATAAGTCCCTACAAAAAAATTGTCTCAGAAGCTTCCAATGTCAAAATAGGAAAATTTCAAAGTAAAAATTCATTTATTTGGCCTCCTAAACACAATGGCGATGTCCATTTAGATCCAAGATGCACCAAAAAAATTTCTCAAGTCTAAAACCTACAAAAAGAATGTAGATTCTAGATTTGAAGCCCCTATAACCTTAGTTGTAAACACTCAAAATTTGAGCAGGGGTTTTCTAAATCCATGCTCTTATACCATGTTATATTTGTGAAAAATACACAATATGATGCATCAAATAGAAAATCAGAACACCTTCCATATACGAGAGTTGCAAACACAAGTTTTTTTCCCTCAACAAGAAAGAACTAATAAAATGGACCTCAAGAGAGATAATACAATGAAGGAGAGTGCTTATAAGAGAAAACCCTAAATGAGAAAGGGATTAGATCATGAAAAGTGTCATCATCACATGTGATGAGACGAAATGATCTAATAATATAGCTCAAAATAATAAAAGGAAAAAACGAACTCCTAAGTATAGCTTAAGTGCTTAAAGGGTAAGTGAAAAAAGATGGGGGACCAAAAAGGGGTCTTAAGTCACCACTTTTTTTCTGAAATCAAGAAATACTGACCTTGGACGTGAAATTGAGGATAGTTACACTCAAAATTTTGAGATGCAACAAAAAAAAGGATCGTAGTGCTCTGAGTCAACTTTCTAAACTACTATTTTTTTTAAATGGTGGTCACGCCCACAAAAGGATATAAAATTCACAACAGAACTAAACCTAGGAATTGGACATTCCAACAGGCGACTAACATCTTCTCATGGTCGTTCATTTACTTTATCAAACCAGGGGACGTATACTTGAAATGGAGCAGCACAGTATGTGCACTAAGAACTAGTTTCTAGTCACCATCTATAGAAAACAAATACTTAAAAGAAGTGTAACACAAAGCTTTCTAACTCAAACACAACTCGACTAAAATAGAAATCATAACAGCTATTATTAAAGGACAAACTGTGAACTGGCCTTATGCTACAGGAATAGACACAGGGATGGGTTCCCAATGCTATAGGAACAATACAAGGCTGAGTTTGTGTTGAAATCTACAGAAATAGATTCTAACTAGTAATCAACATGAAATGAATAGTTAACTACAACAACTTGCTACAAAATACTTACTAAGTGGGCCCCCTTAGCAAGCATCAACTAGATTACACAAGAAGTTGACTCAAAGCTTCATCGAATTTTATTCATATTCAGAACCAGGATACATCGATTACTCTGTTTGAAAATAAAACTTTAACACAGAACTCTATTGCTTATTCAACTTAATTTTAACTCATATTGTTTCATCCTCGTTCACTCACGCAGGAGGAACGGTTATTTAAATGAAAAAGACAACAAACTAACTAACAGAGGAAGTCATGATCATAAATACATTCTGAATCCGCAGAACAGATATTCATAAATGAAAGTCTATCTGCTTGACGCGACCCAAAGAAAATATAGCATTACACACTCACTAGATCAAAGGACCGTTAAAGCTCCTTCCCAAAGATTCGGTCAAAGAGTTATTATTGGAACAACTTCTTCAACGGAGTCGAGATTCTTTGCGCTTGATCAGCTTCTACTCCCTCCAACAACCTGCAATAAGTGACAGAGGTGAAGGAAAGCATACACACAAGTGACATGACATCCATTCATTAATCACATGTTAATCCTATTCCATTATCCAAAATCATAAGCATACATCAGCCATGCGAGAGGTCAAAAAGGTAATTAATGAAGTTATCAAGCTACAGGAATATGGAATTCATTGCTATAGGATACCACCCGAAAAGTCTTTAATCAACAGGTTTAAACAACTATTAATAACAACAGTAAGAGTATCAAAAGTTCAAACTATGAGCATATTTAAGGCTCATCATTCTGCCCCCTACTTATCGTAATGTTGGTCCTCCAGCATTGACTTTCCTTATTATTTCCCTGAAATTTGTTGGAGAAGCATGACCCTGCAGTGAAGTTCCAAACTTGTAGTAAAAACCTCTGGTAAACTCCCATCTTTCAAATCTGCGGTTTTCTATTTCTTCATTGATTTCCTTGGCTTGATAGGGATAGAGCGGCCATATTAAAACTAGGGGTTGGAAAGTTAGTGGCATCCATAATTCAAATCTGCTTTGCAAACCCAGTTGCATGTACCTTGCTGTTCTCCTGAGTGCTGCTGTGAAGTTCAAAGGGTTGTGAGGCTCTGTCTTTCTTAGACCAACCATCAATTTCTCCCACCTTGCCTCAATCCTGGAAGAGGCAAGTTTCCAAAATATATATTTTTGCTCTTTGAACTCACTATATACCTGTTGTCTGATGTCAAAAATTTTCTCTCTTTCCTGAGGGTAATTCGATCCATAAGTAACTTTAAGCCAAGTTCTAAAAACTATGCGTGGGTCTGAACTCTCAGCTCTTAGAAGAATAGGTTCATCTCTTTCTGCTTCTTCATATGTTTCCAGTTTTCTCCCATAATTGACCTCATTTGCAGCCCAAGACATAAGTGCCCTTAGATGGATATCACCTATATAAAGGAGTGGGTTCCATTCAGTTTCTACAGGAATTAAATAACCATGTAAATAAAGTTCACACATGGAGTTTTTTAACCAATTAGGGGCCACTTCATAGGCATCATAGAATTCCTTGGCGGTTTCAATATCAGGATCCAAATTTCTAGAGATCCTCATTAGTTTGAACCAAAGAAAGTGTTCTTTGAGGCACATTGCATATACTTTAGGTGGCGGCCTACACTCCATTATTTTTCCAGTTATTTCCATCATTTCATCCATTTTCTTTTGCATATCTTGAATTTCTTGCTTTTTCCTTTCAATTTCCCTTTGTAGCTTTTTCTTTTCCTCATCCCATAAACTTTGCTGGACTTCAGTTTTGGTGAGATGGCGAAAACATAAAGTCTGGAATGACACAGGTTTCCAATTAACTTTCAGAAATTCCAAGTATGCAATCAGTAGAGTCCTTTTGTACACAACTAAATCTGTGCAAACTTTAGTGGGCAATGGATTATCATAGGGTATTTCATGCAGTTCAAGCACACCTTCTTCTTGATGTAGGACAAAATCCTCTTGTTGCAGGATGAAGCCCTGTTGCTGCATGGGAGAAGATTGTTCTTCCTCAGAAATTTTCTCAGCTGCACAAGCTAAGTCGTCCAGACTCAGCATTTTCCCCTTATCAACATTACTGGGTTGTGCTACCTCAGGAACAATAGAGGAGCTTTGTGGAACATTTGTAGACATACCCAAGGAGTTATCATGACCTGATTCATTAGAGTCCTCCAATATTATGACAGTTTCTGTTTGAACGAAGGTTGTAGCAAGCTTAGACTGTTTCCTCAATGAACTCCTTCTTGGTAGTTTTGCATAAGGAGCAATAGAAAAAGATGCTTCCTTAGTAGTCCTCTTCCTAGCTGGTCTTGAAGATCCAGACTCAGCAGGGGAAGAAGATATTGGAGTATTAACGGGTGTTGCTGCAGGAGAGACAGAGACAGGAGAAGACCCCATAGGAGAGGATGAGGCAAAAAAAATTTGTCTTTGAGAATGTGGGTCCGACTTAGGAGTCTGCCCTACCCCAGATGACTCACCTACAATTGTCTTTCCTTTTTCTCTCCTAGCGGCAGACCTTGTTTGCACACCAGTAGAGGACATTGGTATAGAAGCTGCAGGACTGGGCGCTATAGGAGCAGCAGATTCTTGCTCTATTTTTGTACTTGTGGACTCAACTCTCATTTTATTTCTTCTAGGCTGCACAGGTGGTGCCCTAGGGGGTTCAGGCAGTTGAAGACCTTTTCGAGCAACAAAATCATTCCATGAAAGAGGTGAAACATCCCTTAAAGATCGCTCAGTCAAAAGTTTTATTAGGGCATGATGTGTGACAGAGTTTTCTTTACCCTTTTTGGTTTCGTGTGCACTATTTTGCAAAAGGTTTATCAAGAAATTCAGAATATTCACTACTAGTCCATGTCTCATATGACTTAACAATTTGAAATGATATGAATGTAGGTAAGAGAAGCGCCCTTCACAAGTTAAATACCTGATAATAAAGATGGCGTACTGAGAGTATGGATAAGGCAGAGACATTCTTTTGCACCCTTGCTTTGAGATTTCCAAAGGCCCATTAGCTGGTAGAGTAAACTCTGCCCTAGCAGAGATAGCATCCCTTCCAACAGGAAAATTTTCACCAACTGTCGGTAATCCAGTAACTTCTGCAATTCTTTCCTCTGTCACAGCCATTGCCAAGCTCCATACCATAGCCTCATTTTCTGAAAATGTTCTTAAGAATTTTCCCACAGCCTCTTCATCAAAAGAATCAATTCTCAAGAAATAATTTAACCATCCATAATTGGTGAATGCTTGCATTATCAGAGGATCCTGTGTCAACGCCTCATGAGCCACAGGCTCGTGCCTCACCAGTTGGCCACCCATGATCAAAAACCCTTAAAACAAAAACTCAGACTGATACTGAAAGCTTGCAAAAGACTCTTCTTCCTTACTACACTTCTTTTTCCTTACCAAGAATAACAACTAGATATTTGCATAAAATAATTTTAATAACTACTTAAAATAAGTAGTTAGCTTGTTCTTAGGATATGGCTTCACAATCGTACTTTAGAAAGTACAAGAACATAACTATTTTGGAAAACGTAAATTTGGCACAGGAAAATTTCAAATTAGAATACCCCCGCCCCCTACTTAGCATTTGACATGTGTCCTCACATGTGTAGGGTGATAAGTTTAAAGCGTCCAATTACGGCTGGCATATACATTACAATAAATGAATAAATAGAAAGAATAAATTATGCGATAATGAAAATATTTCGCGTACCTTGAAGTCAGTTCTCGGGCATGTCGTAAAGGACAACAACATATCATGAAATGATAGTTGGGAGATTTAATGCATGAATGAGGTGGAGTGGCAATATGGATGACGTGGCAGATAAAGTAATGAATGATGTGATAGATGAAAAGAAATGGAGAAAAGTGGTTTCCTTTAAAAAAAAGAAAACTTTATTATGGGCGGTCAACGCAATACTTAAAGAGAAGCTGCAGGAAAAAGGCCTAAGCCTTTTGCTGCAGGAAGACCAGTTGAATCAAACTTTTTTAGGAACTCTTCCTTTGATGTCAGCTTATGATATAACCGCAGTCGGTGTCCATTAACTAGAAATTTGAAATGGACTGGATCAATTGTGGCCAACTGTACTGAACCATTGTCAAACACATTCTCAACTTCATAGGGACCGAGCTAGTGGGTGGTGAGCTTACCTTGGTTTTCTTGATACCTGGAATCATATAGCAGAGCCCAATCACCAGTAGAGAATTGCTTGGTTTTGATGTGTTGATCATGCCATTTCTTCCTTTGCTGTTGCACAGATTCTGTATGCTACAAGGCAGCTTTTCTCATTTCGTCCAAAGCATTCAGCTACAGGAGACGTTCCTTCTATGCTTCAGAAATGTCTATATTGAGTTCGAGAGTTGTTCTTAAAGTTTTATGTTCAAATTCAATGGGCAACATCACTGTTTTCCCATAAAGCAGTTCAAAAGGTGTAAACCCAGTTGTTGTCTTCCATGTAGTTCTGTAGGCCCAGACTGCTTCAGGAAGTCTACTCCTCCAATCTTTCCTATGGAGCTGCACTGTCTTTATTAGGATTGCCTCGATTTCCTTGTTTGTAACCTCTGCCTGACCATTGGCTTGAGGGTGATAGGGGTTGGATTTCCTATGCTTGATTTTATAGTCATTCATTAGTGCAGTGATCAAATTAGACATGAACTGAGCTCCCTGATCAGTTACAAGCTCTCTGGGAACTCCAAATCTAGTAAAAATTTGCTCATACAGAAATTCAGCAACCTTGTTATCACGAGAATGAGTCATTTCCTTTACTTCAACCCACTTTGTTACATAATCTGTGCAAACCAGAATGTCTGACTTACCATTGGATGGTGGATCAATTGGTCCAACAAAATCCATTCCCCATTTATCAAAGGGGGTGACTATTACCTGTGGATACAATGGCATTTCATCTGACCTAGTTGGTCTTCTCATACGTTGGCATC
>VDFB02155913.1:0-29684 GCA_007258455.2 Sequoia sempervirens
TTTGTAGACACTCACCTTGCAAATTAGGGAGATTCACTTGAGGGGATTTCTCTCCTCTTTGATGACAGATGGAACATGCCAGTTGATTAATCTGGATTATTTTTGGAGGTTGACTTGGTTGTGCCTTTTCTTGATATATTGTGTTTCTTGGTTGTGTTTCATAATGATCATGTGATGTATTTCTCTATTTGGATACTTCCTCCCCCTTCCTAGTTGGTTATGGAGTGGTTCCTTCTTCATCTGGTGGACTTGTTTCTTCTTAAGGGAAGAGATGTTTCTTGTAGGCATTGGATCATCTTCTGTCTTCAGGCATCCTTCATCAACAATGAAGCTTCTTCATTGTGGGGGGCTATATAGTCTCTCACTTTCCCTCCTATGGGAGGGCCAATGATTGTATATATATGATGTATGCAGTACTTGGGGGGTTTGATTGAGTCTTCCATCCATGCATCATTTTTTTTTTCTTTTCTCTCTTTTGGAGAGGGGTTTTTTCCCATAGGGTTTTTCTCCTTTTCTCTGGTTGTGAGAGATTTCTTTTTATGAATTGTAAATGGGTACCTAACATGATTGTGTAGTTGGCACCCATACTGCATCTTCATATTTTCATTTGCATTCTCCCTAAGTTGCACTTAAGGGGGGGTGTTATAATAAATAACATATTTACAGTTAAGTTTACTTAGGTTTGCATTATAGTTAGTAGTGCATTTAATTAATTGGGTGGTTTTTTCCCATGTGGTAGTTTTTACACCCACTACCTATTTTTATTTCCTTTTTAAGGAACTTTATACACTGTGTAAAATCATCTCATTATCAATGCATTTTCTCTTTGGTAAAATAGATTTGCTTCTCTCTTTTTTGTGAAGGTCTCTACAATTGGTTTTCCTAGGAATTTGTTGCTCTGTCAATTTAAATACTTAACAGAGTACAAGCAAGAGAAAAATACAAAAATACTCCCTATGAGCTATGGTATTGAAGGATTATAATTGTCAAATACTTCAAAGTGTTGGGAAGCACATGCTATATCAGAAGAGATGAAGAAAACTTAGGAAAGTTTGATGCAAGGTCTGATGAATCCTTGGATATTCTACTAAAAGAAAAGCTTACCAATGCTACAACAAGAGGCTAAGAAATATTTTTGAGTGCAAGTGTCAAGGTTCATGAAGAATAAAAAATAATTCAGTGGTGATAGATGGATATGAATAAGATGAGTCCTCTTGTAGAGAATAAAAAAAATATAAGGTAAAAGAAGTGAAAATTGAAGAGGAAGAAGATTTGAAAAAAAATTCCCAAAATTCCTAAGTATGTGCAGAAGAATCATTTTGAAGAAAAAATCATTGGTGATAAGAGAAAAGGTGTACTAACAAGAAGGAAATCTCTTGAAGAACAAGTCAATCTATGTTTACTTTCTGAATTTGAACCTAAAACATTGATTGAAGCATCCAAGGATGACTCATATTAGATCAAGGCTATGGAAGAAGAACTAATGTAGATTGAGAAAAAACAAACTTGGGAGCTTGTCCCAAGACTAGCAAAAAAGAATCTGATTGGAACTAAATGAGAGTGGAGAAGTGGTAAGAAACAAGGTAAAGCTTGTGTGTAAAGGTTACTCATAAGTAGAAGGAATAAAATTTGAGGAAACATTTTCTCTGGCTGGGAGAATGGAAGATATCAAGATGTTTTTGACTTTCACATCACAAGGATTTCAAAGTATATCAAATGGCTGTGAAGTCTGCTTTCTTGAATGGTGAATTGGAAGAAGTATACATAAAACAACTAGAAGGATTTTAGTTATTAGATAAACTAGATGTGGTTTGCAAATTGAAGAAGGAATTATATGGGTTGAAGCAATCTCCTAGAGCTTGATATGCAAGGTTAGAAAGGTACTTGTTACAACAAGGATTCATTAAAGGTATCATGAATAGCAATATTTACTTCAAATTTGAAAAAATATCAAATCATGATTGTGGTTGTGTATGTAGGCAACATAATTTTTTGAGCAAGTGAAACTATGCGTAAGAAATTTGTAGAGGAGATGCAGAAAGAGTTTGAAATGAAAATGTTTAGGGGGATGAATTTCTTCCTTGGGCTATAGATCAATCAGATAGATAGAGGTATTTTTATTTCACAATCAAAGTATGTCAAGGAAATATTGAAGAAGTTTGGAATGGAAGATTCTAAACCAGTATGTACCCCTGTGGTTACTCATTGCAAACTTAGCAAGAATGATGAATCCTCTAAGGTTGATCAAAGCAAGTATAGATCAATTATTGGAGGAATAATATATCTAACTACTACTAGATCAGATATCATGCATGTAGTTTGTGTTTTGGCTAGATTACAAGAAGATTCTAGAGAGTCACATGTTGCAGTAGTGAAGAGGATATTTAGATACTTGAAGGATACTCTAGATCATAGCTTGTGGTATCCAAAGGATACTAAATTTTCTTTGAGTGCTTACACAAGTGCAGATTGGGTTGGTTGTGTAGATGACAAGAAATGTAAAAGTGGTGGTGCATTATTTCTTGGATGAAAATTGGTGTCGTGGCTAACAAGAAACAATATTTAGTTTCTTTATCTACTACAAAAGTAGAATACATTGTAGCAGCATCTTGTTGCACACAAATTTTGTGGATGAGGAAAACATTAAAGGATATTATAGTAGTATATGATGAAACAATTTTTATCTTCTATGATAATACAAGTGTTATCAATATATCAAAGAATTTGATAATGCATTCAATGAAAAATCATATCTCAATCCAGTATCACTTTTTGAGAGATAAGGTTGTAGAGAATGAAGTGAAGCTTGAATATGTGTCTACAAAGGATCAAGTTGCTAACATATTCACTAAGGATCTTCTTAAGGACACTTTTGAGTATCTCTGGGAGAATTTGGGGGTTATTGCCCCTCCTTCTTTGAACTAGATGCATAAGGAGATGCATTAGTCTAGTGGATCTCAAGATTCATTATTTGGTCTAGACTAATGTTGGTGGCCACCTCTCAAGGGGAGTAGGTAGTGGCATTATTGGTTGTTGCAATCAAGATGACTAAGAGTTGTCATCATATAGTGATTGTTCATTGATGTAGTTTGGTGTGCACTCCTAAGGGGGAGTATGCAGAGCAGTAAAGGAAAGGAAGTTGCAAATTAGTGGTGAAAGAGGGAGAATGAATGATGCAAATATAGTCTCCCTTTGCCATTGATGTCAAAGGGGGAGAGAGTAATGTGAAAAAAATCAAAGGGGGAGAAAGTCATGTGAAGAAGATGTTAAGGGAGAGAGTAATGAGCTAGTTGTGTAAGGGGGAGAAAGTAAAAGAAAAGAGAAGAAGAGCTGGTATAGAGCAAGAGTATTAATGATCAAAGTTGTGTTTGTTGTTGATGGTTTTTCACATCATCTGTTTCCATCAATGACAAAGGAAGGATTTCTGCAAGTATATGTAGTTGGTTTTGTCATTGATGTCAACAAGCTTATGCGTTTTCTTTGGTGTCAAAATTATAAGAGGGAGATTTCTGCAGGAGCGTGAGTAGTTGGTATTGAGTAGATGTTGTCTCTAATGATGCTTTAATTAGTTGCATTATGTTGTAATTAGTAAGCTATTGGTGTCAACCTCTAGTGTTGATTTTATAAGCTTTTGTCTATGGATGTGTGGTTGTGTTTCTATGTTGCATTTGGCTTGGTAGTGATAACAAAGTGTTGAAGATGTGTCATTAGTGCTTGGTTTCCAAGTGCTTTTAAGAAAATTTGAATAAAAGGAGGAAATAGTGTATTGTAGAGGTGTTCTATGTTGCAGAGTAGCATTATGGTTTTCCTCTACATTTCATCTATATTGAACATCTTCTTGTGTGGTTTGGATATGTTGATAAGAGGTGTTGCATCCAAAATTTGGTGTGCTAGATTGTTGAACAGAGGAAGGTTTTTTCACCAGTGCGTGAGTTGTATATTATAGAGGTGTCTGGGAGAAGTTTTTTTCACTGTATTTCTCTATAGAGTGGTTTTTGGTCTCATGAATCTAGAAGGGTGTTGATAGTGTTTGTATCTTTCTTCACCTAAAGATTATTTGAGGTTTGGTGCTTCAGAAGTTGGTTTCTTAAGATGTAGTATATGACAAAATTATTTGATTGTATTGGGTGTGTACATTCTTCAAGTGAAATTTGTTGTGAAGGAATTTATTAGTTTTTAGGGTGTTTTTGGAATATTTTGGATTATGTTCAAGTGTGGTGTGTTGCTTGTGAGTCAACTTTGGATTTGAGGAAGCATGTACTTAATTTTTTAATGGTGTTTACACGAATTCGATCGACCTTGGGTGTTTACACTAATTGTGTAGTATCTTTGATGTTTATGGAAGTGTGGCATGGCATGTATGAGTGGATTTAGGTCCTATCTAAGGTGTGTTGGGGTCCACCTTCATTCCTTTCTACCATAATGTTTTGGTGCTGACCTAATTTGAATTTGTACGATTGAGGTGCATAGTTGACCTTGGAGAAATTTTTCATGGTTGAAGATGGTATAAGTATGTGTTGATTTTTTGAGGGATGATAAGATAGAGGTGTGTGATGTGAATGGTGCAAATTATAGACTTGTTAGGTATGAGTTTGTGAAGTGAAGTGCAAGCTTTCATGTGTTAGATTATTGGATGTAGTGAGAAAAAGGTGTCTACAGTCTTTAGTAAGAATGAGAAGGTGTTGGTGATGCTATGGTGGAATTTTCTATTACATTTAGATAAATTTCTCATTGTAACACTCTTCTCTATCTTCTTTTCTATTATGGCAGTGGGCATTTCTTTCTTTTGGGCAGTGAACCCTTTGTAATCGGTATTGATATTACTTTATATTGTGAGCTAATCATCACTATGGTTTTTCCCTTCTTAGGTTTTCCACATAAATCTAGTGATTCATTGTGCATGGTGTTACTTTGATTCTTTTTTGTTATCTGCTTTTATGATAAATCTGCGGACCAATGCAGACTTAAAAATCAAACATCTTATACACAAAATTACTTGTATTGATATAGTCAATTTTCCCAAGTCATCTATCTTCACTGGATCAAAACTTCTTGCAAATTACCACTAGATAAACCATCTCAAAATATGTACAAACTCTACAAAATAATCTACAAAATGGTCTTCATATCATAATACAATGGTGACATCAATGGTGTGCCATAGAAAAAAGGACCCTTTGCTTGACATGGGAATATTTCATGATAAATTGACTTAATGAGGCCTTGATTTAGTGTTGTGAGGTATTTTATACATCCACACTAGGTCTTGGACTCTTCCAAACTAAACAAAATGTGTTTGTTGATGTCTTGTAAAGGTGTTGTCGAGTCTTATAAAGGACTTTCATGCTTTTCTAGACTTAATGAACCTATTTTTCCTTAATTCAACATTATTAAATATTTTTAAATACATAATCACATTAATTTAGAAGGATTTTAAAGTAAATTTAACTTTAACCAAGTGTTGTAATGTGTCTTGCACATTCACATTGGTTCTTGTGCCTTCCTAGGCTATGTGGACCTCATTTTAGTGTTGTAAAGTGTATTTAATTACACTTTCACATTAAATTATGTGTCCCAAGCCCTAATTTACTTTTATATCATAATTAATATGCCCCTATTAACTCATATTTTGCATCCTGAGGCATAATTTGATCAAATAATTGACATAGTCATCATATAAGCCTAATTTTCTTACTTCTCAACATTCCAACTAGCAAAAATGACCTATATGGGAACCATTCACCATTAGTGGTGAATTAGTCCCATCTAGATGGTGCCCATCCACCATTAGTGGTGAATGAGTCCCATTTTAGGTCATTTTCAGGGTTTGCGCAGGAAAAATTAGGTTTTAAGTTCAATTTTTCTCCATGTCAGCCTGTGATGAGGTATAATTGAGATATACTAAGGTAGAATTGTCTACAAATAAGTATTTTCATCCTAATTTTACATTTAATAACTCATTATTACATCTCTCATCATTCATTCATCATCTATCTTCTCATTCAAGTCAAGCAAGCTAGGGTTTCTTCATTAGAAGTCATCAAGTTAGCTTTCAAAAGCATTCACTTGGGTTGATTCTTCATGTTTTGTTGTAGACTTTCAAGTTCAATCTATGCCATAGAAAAATGGCCCCTTGTCATTTTCATGGCCTTTCAGGTCTTGTTTCATTGATTTTACATATTTTTCCTTGATTTTATGTTGCAACATGGCTTGAACATGCTTATCTAGGTACTAAAATTCAAATATTGAAGTCTTGTGAATGTGTTGTGAAGTGTTGTGAGACATTTCCACATTATTCTAGACTCTATTTAATATAATTCACCTAAAAATCACCCTTTTACACATCAAAAAGTCCTAGATTCAAGTGTTGTAAAGTCTTGTAACAAAGATTCACACTTTTCTAGGCATTTCCCCCTTATTTATCTCTTTCTCATGTCTTATTTAATCTTTTTATATATTCATAAGCTTTATTTAAGTGTATTATTGAATATACTCCTAACACACAACATTAAAATACATTTAATTCCTGACACCTAAATTCATTTCCTAGGTGGGAGCCATTCACCTTGGGTGGCGAATGAGTCCACCTTGGTGCCAAAATTCAAAATATTTCAAATTTCTTTCAGGATTTATTCAAAAATATGCTTGATGTCAGCTTGTGATGATGTATGAACGGTTACTAAGACACAAGATTAATATAAATAAACTAATTTCACCTCATTTTAACATCCAAGCACATTTATCCATCATCTCATTCATTCAAGCATCTTACAACATCAATTCAAGAAACTATTGAAGCATTTTGAAGTAGCCATTGACATCACTTCAGACTTACATTATTAAGGATCTTGGTAAGTTTGTAACACTTTTTGTGTTGTTCATTTATCATTTCCTTTTCATTCCATTTATCTTCATTGGGTTTGATTACCAAAGTGGGGTTTGACCAAGGCAAACCCCTATTTACTAACCCTTCAACATTTTTCCCCTTTGCATGTGTATCTGTAGCATTTGTTTTGTAGATTTGATAGGTTTAAAGGTGTTGAAAAGTGGAAATCAATTCAAATAGGTTCCTCAAGTCAACTTATTGCTATTTCAAGTTTGTTGAGTGTTTTCTATCTATTTCCTACATAACTGACTTCAGCAACCTAACATTTAGACTTTTCCAAATCTGGTGTTGCAGAGTTGTTGTACGATTTTCCAAAAATATAGGAGTGGAATGATTCACCACCCTTGGTGAATGAGTCTCATCTGAGACCCAAAAATCTATATTTTGTCAGATTCTGAATCCCGATAGTCAGAAATTAGTTCTTCACACTTTTTCATCAATAGGAGGACTAATTCGCCACCCTTGGCGAATGAGTCCCACTATGAATTTTTATTAAAGTCAATCAACATTCCAGACATCCCAACATCAATAATTCACATCCAAGTGCACTCATATTTAGTCCTGTACCTTCTGTTCTACATATTTTCTTCATTTTCTTCATTGTTTGCATATCACAATGTGTTTTCAAACATAACATGAATATTAGTTTTGCATTCATCTAGATTAGTTTCATTCATTTAATTGCATTTAGTTTAGTTCATCCAGGAATTACATCATCCTTTCTTGCATATTTGAGTGAACTTGTTAGATTCTTTGGCCCCTTTCTCTCTCCTTTTGGGTGAAAAACCCCTTAAAGTGTTAAAGAGACCTAGAGTACCAAAAATCTATGGCTCATTTTGGTGAACCCAACTCTTGAGAACTTTTCATTTTCTAAATTAATTTGCATATTGCATCTTAGAATACATGTTGCATTAACATTCAATTAGGAAATTGTTTTGTTTTTTCATTCTAGGTATTATTTCTATTTTGCATTACATATAATTGAAAATTTGAAAATACTACATTTTACATCTTTAATAGCATTATATTTTTACACTACATACATTTCAAAACTCTGAAAATCATAAAAATTTGCATACTAGGACTCATTCGCCACCTAGGGTGAATTAGTCCCTCTGTACTTTTTCAGCATTCATTTCCAACATTTTCTGGCATTTTTATTGCATTCTATTTTATGTAGTTTCAATTATGTTATAGTTAGAAATAACTCTATTATTAGTGTTTCCATACAATATATTGCATTGCATTTGAGTCACCTTCCTCCTTTCTAGTATTTGTATGAGTGTTCGGTATTCCATTGATAATACTTTGGTGAGATGAAGTTCTAGACTCATGGAATCTCACGATAGCACTTTTATTGTGGACCTTGGGATCTTAAGAGCTCCTACTCCTAGTATGGACAATGGTGTATTAGGAACTAACAATGCTACTTCACCCTTCCATCCCATGAATGTTGAAACCCAAAACAACTCTCAAGATAAGGTCATTAATATTCATGAAGACTTTGCACATTTACAACAATATTTAACCCTTGAGAATGTATCCAAAACCGCCATACCCACCATTGATAACCTTCATTGGTTGCTTGAACATGATGATGGTTTGATAGTCCAAAAGAAGATTGTCGAGATTTGTAATAAACATGCTCCTCCTAATACCCAATCAACAACCAATCCTGTTAGTCAAGGAGGTTCCCAAGTTCCTCCCCCTTCAACCATCACATCCATTCCAACCTATACACCTTCCCAAGTCACTACAACTATGCAATAGGTTAGTTATGTGGCTCTTTATTTCACAGTTCCACCTAGCATTCATGTGGCTCTTTATTTCACAATTCCACCTAGCATTCCTACTTAACTTGTGGCATCGCAAATCCCCTCCACTACCTTTACACATCCTAGCACTCCTTTCACTTCCCCTAACATGACTTATACTTCATCTCCCTTTTCTCTTCCACCTCAACCTACATACCATGATCATATCATTTACACAACTCCTTAGCACCGTTTCATCCATGCAACATCAATTTTTTTCCATTAGCCAAGGTCAAAAAACTTCTATCACATATCATGCACATAGTAGTCCATTATCCTTAGAGATCTTGTGTACCCCGATGCCACAAGGGATATAAATGCCTCGGTTTGAGAAATATGGAGGTAAAGGAGACCCTGTCAAATGCCTTCACAACTTTATGTAGTGACTTTGTCCTCGATGAGAGACTCTTAGCCAAAATTTTCCCTAGGACCTTGAAAGAAAATGCCTTAGAGTGGTTTTCCAACTTCCCTAATCATTCCATCTGCTCCTTTAATGAGTTGGTAGATGCTTTCATAAGTAACTTTCAAGTTCACATGACACTTAAGAAAACTATGGCTAACCTCATGTGATGTAGACAAAACACAAATGAAAATATTATTGATTTTATCTCAAGATATCAATTTGTGTATGCCCAAATAGATGTTAAGATTCCTAATGCACATCTACAAAAGATGTTTATCGATAATTTGCATAGAAGCCTTTAGGATAAGTTAACTATGATGAAATTCCCTTCGTTTATAAATCTATGCACAACCTTGTGTGAATATCATAACTTGGTTTCAAGTCGTGATTCCACATCAACTTCTAGCCAAGCTAACAAACCTAAAAATAACAATCACAACAATAACAATAATAATAATCAAAACTTCCATAGATCAAATAAAGGCTTTCTACAGTTTAATCTGCCTTCGCAACTGCAACCCACCCAACAAGTTCAAAATTCTATGGCCACTATTAAGACAATTGAGCCTTTTCATTATGGGGACCCTAATAGACAATTCACTCCTTTACCCGATTCCCTCCATAATACCATGAACCAATTAATCCACAAACATATGCTCACTTTGCCACCTGTCCATCTGCTTGATCCAAACCAGCCATTACCACCCACCTTCAAGCCTAATGCTTATTGTCACTTCCACCACCAAAATGGACATGACACTGAACATTGCAAGTGTCTCAAACATTTAGTTCAAGATCTCATTGATTTAGGAGAATTGTCCATTGTGAGTGTTAATGATAGAGGCAATAAATCTGTTGCAACCCCTAACCAAAATTTACAAATTTTCACCAACCCTATGCCTAAGCATACCACTTCCTTTGTCAAGGCTAGCAAACCTTCTAAAACTATTGTAATGACTATTGATACACATAATGAGCAACATGATATATCTCCAATGATTATTGAAAGTAGTCCTATGGATAATCTCATAGGTACGATAGATGTTATCCCTCGTAAGGGCCAAAACACTAAATCTCTTGATATCACCTTTTTTGATAAAGACATATTACCAAAGCTTCATGACAGTCCTCTCTACATAGCTAGCCGAATCTACGATAATCCCACTAATGGGTTATTAATAGATCCAACTTGTGGTGAAAATGTGATCACTGAGGAGTTTTTGGTATTGCATAATTTATGTCAAGATGATTATGATAAAGCAACTGCATGGATAAAAAAAAAAATGGTTTTTCTTGCCCTATAATTGGATCGATCATACTACCATTACGAGTAGGACCGAAAACATTGGATGTGACATTTTCAATTATTCCACAATCTAACCAATTTCGTTTGCAGCTAAGCCACCCTTAGCTTCGCTCAATTAAAGTGGTTGCATTAGTCATTCATAAGTGTTTGAAGTTTCCACATGACAATGACATCTTTACCATCCACCATAGCTGATTTAATCCCTTATCCTCTAAAGGAAACTTTTCCCTAGAAGCCTTTTGGCCCAAACTGATTGAACCTATTACACTTAGAAAGGACTTCTTTTTCATAGCATACCAAAAGTTTAAAGCCAAAAGGATAGTTGAATTGTCTCTTCATGGTGTTTCCCCGACCACTTCTGCCACTCCTGTTATAGATGAAACCATGCTTGACACCCCCTCTAACAAATATCAACCTTTACCAACTCCATCATAATCTGATCCCCCCAACCTATTTGTCTACGAGACCAAGAGAGGTTGAAAGTAGTCCAACCTTGCCACCCCGAATTAAACAAGTTTATAAAGCTAAGGAGAAAGAGATTGATCCATCTCCTTCTAAAATGAAGGATCCTAAAGTTGATCAATCTACTCTAACACCTCAACAACTTTAGAATAGAATTAAATGAAATTAGGCTACTAGAGAGTGTCGATGATGTTGTCATTTTCTCACTAGACAAATGCAAATTGAAACAAAAAGAGAAAATAAACCTCCTCCCTTGACAGAAATAATTCTTGATAATTCTCCTGACATGCGACACATGAGTCCATCCCCACCATCACAACAACCTAAAATTATCCAACAACTGCCATTTCTAATACATCCTTCCTTGGAAATCACTCTTCGTCCTCCTGTAGTCATTAATCTTGATAAGTATGATGATGAAGAGATTATTAAAATTGTTGAAGAGGTGCACACTAATTTAACTCCTTTATTCTCCTCTTCTATGAGCTTAGATGATAAATCTCTCATACCAAGTGCACAACCTGGTGACTCTCCTAGTATGGTACTTGCAATTCATCCATTGGACAGTCAACCATCTTTGCAGTACAATGATCATGATTGGGAGGCAGAGACCTATTAGATGGTTGATTTTCCTTTGTCTTGATAGCATCTTTTTTTTTTCTTTTTATGTGTATATCGTGTTCCCTCGTATCATGTGTTTGATGTTATCTCTCTCTTTGTACACTTCTTCTATTCATATATCTATTCTTCTATATGTTTTCTTTTACTTTTTTTTTGTGTTTTTCCTTTAGGGATGACACAAAGCGTAGAGACTCCCTAAGTCTCTTCCATGTTGACCCAAACGGTCCTTGTATTTTTTTTTTTGTTGTGTTTTTCCTTTGGGGATGACACCAATTATAGAGATGCCCCAAGTCTCTTCCATGTTGGCCCATAAGGTCTCTTTTTCTTTTTCTTTGTCTTTTCTTATGTTTTTCCTTTTTGGGAGGACACAAGGCATTGAGACCAAAATTTTTCCTTCATTTTGACCCAAAATATTTTTCATTTTATTTTGTTTTCCTTTTAGGGACGATGCAAAACATTGAGACCGCAATGTCTCTTCCATGACCCAAAATAAATCTTTGTTTTATTTTGTTTTCGCTCTGTGTGTGTCATTCTTCTCATTCTATGTATTTGGGGAATAATGACAGTTCCATGCTCTTTCATAAAAATATTGCAGCAATGAACATATTGACCCCAAATCCATAGATCCCTTATGTGTTTTGGTGTGCTTTCTTTTTTGGGGGGCAACTCCCTTTTCTTTCTTTTTCTTTTGATTTTCCTTGACATGACGCAACTTAAATTTGAAACATATGACTTGGCATAGAGCTTTCCTAGTTGGCTCTCATGTCTTGTTTTTCTTTTGCATTCTCTTTCTTCTTCTACTTTAAAGCAATTGCTCACGAATGATGTGTAGCAATTCCTTTAAAGTGGGGGGCATACAATACCATAATTTATTTGCATTCTTTGTTATTGGTGTAAGCCTTGTCATTTATATGACGTGTTCATTACTTTGTGGATGACATTGGGTGTGATGTCCTTCATAAGTGTTATTTTTCTTAGCATATTACATGAACCTCTTAGTGGTTTGATGCAACACACTGCGTCCCCTAAGTTGTGAATTTACTATTCTTTGATTGGTCCTCTCTTGGAGACATTAGACACAAAGTTCCCTAAGTGATTGACCTTACATAAACTGAACAAGACTCCTTTGAACACAATTTCACATTACATTTTTGCATTTTACGTTTGTTGTATTCTCATTCGGCCACCTTGCATAACACAACTTGCATGCTTGTGGTGTCATCTTATTTGTTTGGCCACCTTGCATAACACAACTTGCATGCCTATGGTGCCATCCTATTTTGTTTATGAGTTCTAACCATACAGAGTTTTGCTTGTCTCATGAAGTTTAAATCAAAATTTACATTTCCTTTTGCTTTGTGGTGTCTTGTTAAAGTTTTTAGGAGGTATAACTTTGGCATGGAGGGAAGCCCAACTAGCGGCATGACTTTCCTTATAGCACTTTTTTGTTTTTGAGTACATTCCAACTAGCATATGTATCTCTTTCTTTTGGCTCTTCTCACCTCGTGGACAACCAGAAGTCCTATGGGCCCAAAGTGAGTACGCATTCTCCTTTTTCCTAGATCCAATTCACAACTAGTTGGATCAATGATCAAAGCTTTATCTAATTCTCAACACTTGTGTGTCCGTTTGTTCTTATGCTTGGTTTGACATGGGATCTTCATCCTGGGGGCTTGATCATCCCTCTTGATCGTTGTCATTCCATCTTGCTAACGTAAGTGCATTTGAACCTTCCTCCTGATGTTCATGGCTACTTTAGTGTGAGTCCGAAGCAAGTTCTTCCTCTCACTAAAGTGGGGGCTAAATGTTTCGTAGAAAAATGGCCCCTTGTCATTTTCATGGCCTTTTAGGTCTTGTTTCATTGAGTTTTACATATTTTTCCTTTATTTTTTCTCACCTGACAGAATCATCATGTGTTTTGTCACCCCAAAGTGAGTACACATTCTCTTTTAGCCTAGATCTAATTCACAACTAGTTGGATTGATGATCAAAGCTTCATCTAATTCTCAACACTTGTGTGTTCCTTTTTTCTTATGCTTAGTTTGTCATGGGATCTTCATCTTGGGGTCTTGATCATCCCTCTTGATTGTTGTTATTCCATCTTGCTAACATAGGTGCATTTGAACCCTCCTCTCGATGTTCATGGCTACTTTAGTGTGAGTCTGAAGAAATTTCTTCCTCTCACTAAAGTGGGGGCTAAATGTGCCTTAGAAAAACTACCCCTTGTCATTTTCATGGCCTTTTAGGTCTTGTTTCATGGTGTTTGACATATTTTTCTTCAATTTTATGATGTAACATGGTTTGAACATGCTTATTTAGGTACTAAAATTCAAATATTGAGTTCTTGTGAAGGTGTTGTGAACTATTGGGAAACATTTCCACATTATTGTAGACTCTATTTATCATAGTTCACCTAAAAACCATCTTTTGACACATCAACAAGTCTTATTTTGAAATGTTGTAAAGTCTTTTAACAAAGATTCACACTTTTCTAGGCATATTCCCCTTATTTATCTCTTTCTTTTGACTTAATTGACCCCTTTATGCCCTCATATTCTTTATTCAAGAAAATTCAAGCCCTAGGTGGGACCCATTTTCCATGGGTGGCGAATGAGTCCCCCTTGGCTCCAAAATTTAAAATATTTCAAATTTCTTTTGAGTTTTTATTGAAAATACATTTGATGTCGGCCCTTGATGAGGTATGAATGGTTACTACAGCACAAGAAGGTATAAATAAGTGATTTTCACCTCATTTTACATCTCCTCATTCATTCAAGCAATCTCATCCACACATCTAAGTATTCAAGCATCTTACAACATCAATTCAAACAATATTCCAGCACTTTGGAGAATCCATTAGCATTACTTCAGATTTGCATCTTCAAGAGTTTGGTAAGTTAATAGCATTGCATGTTGTTGATTTATTATTCTCTTGCATTTCATTATTTTATTAAGGATTTGACTAAGGTAAACCCTTATTTGTTAACCGAGAACTATTTTCCCCCTTTGCATGCGTATTTCCAGCCTTTATATGTAGATTTAACAAGTATTTAGGTGTGGAAAACTGGAGAACAAGTCAACTAGGTGTTTCAAGTCAACTTATTCTTATTTCAAGCTTGGTGAAGGTTTTCTGTTCGTTTCCTGTAGAATTGACTTTGGCAATTCGACAAGCAGACATTTCTAGAAATTTGGGAGAGGACCGATTTGCCACCAGTGGCGAATAGTCCCACCTTAGGACTGAAAATCTGAATTTTGTCAGATTTTGGATCCTGATAGACAGAAACAAGAGTGCTTCCAACAACTTTTCACCAGGAGGAGGAATAATTTGCCACCCTAGGCAAATGAGTCCCACTATAAAAAATTAGTGATTTCAACCATCATTCCCAGCATTCCAAATTCACCACATTTTTCCCAGGTGCACTTAGATTCATCGCTTTTCTTTTATGTTATGCATATTTTCTTCATTTAGTTCATTGTTTCATTACACAGTGTGTTTTCAAACATAATATAAATCTTAGTCTTGCATTCATATTTAGTCATTTAAATCATTCAATTGCATTTAGTTTTTTTCTTTTAGCTTAGACAACAGCTTTCATAACATAATTTGAGTGAACCCATAGCATTTTTAGATCTAATCTCTCCCCTTTTAGGTGAAAAACCCTATAAGAATTAGAGAGTTCATTAGGTCCAAAAATCTATTGTTCAATTATTATCTACCCTCAATCTCCAACAAAAAGAAAAAGAAGAAGATGACCAACCAAGGCAGTTGAACAATCATCACCAAGAATAATGGTTATTCAAGAGACAACAGTTATGAAGTGATTGGGCTTCATGAACCCAACAATAATAATTGGTTTGATGAGTGATCTGCAAAAAATAATCTATGATGTAATATGAAATGCAAAAAGGAATCACATTATAAATACCAAACACACCTAAAACCAGTAAAGCTACTTTCAGTACATGTTTAAGCTTTTAACTTTAACAACTTCCAACGACACTGAGGATTTCAATATTTTAAACTCTTACGATTGTATTTCCTCACTCTTTAGTTGTATTTTTTTCATCAGCTTAGATCTAAACGTTAGTTTGCAGGCCATTTCTTTGTCAGTACTCTAATATTCCATGATTTCGAGGCTAAAGCACAAATATTCTCATTTTTACAGAATCTGAAGTTGATTTTATAAATTAAAACCCTTCAACTAAGAAACTTCCTTTGCAGTCATTGCTACGACACCTATGGCTGTCACCATACATGTTAGGCTACAAAACTAGCCTTATCTTTTCTCAAATCTAACCTCAGTGAAATTTCTAGCCGTCCAGAAATTCACGCTCAGAAGCTCGTATTACTTTAAAAACGAAACAACAAAATTTGAGATGAAAAAAATATAATAAATATATTATTTTTTATTTAAGAAAAAATACATAGATTATAATGTGAAGTGGCTGAAAACAAATTTCTCGAAAACTTACCTCAATACTGCCAAACTGATTTATACTATTTTTTGATTTGCTGAAAAAATACATAAAAGAAAAGTAGCTAAACTTAGCTGGCTTGTCGTTTTGCAAGCCAGCCAAATCGAATTCATAGCTTCAGATCAAGAGGACTACGAATAAAGAAGATCAGCAAAAGAAAGAAGAGGGTCATCAAATCTTTTATAAGAAAACTGAGACCTTACCTCTATGGTCTGTTGAAAATGAAATACACTTGCTGCTGTTCAAATAAAAAATGCTCTGACGTCTTCTAATCTCTTAAAAGATTGTATGCGACTATTCATGTTGCATGCGTTAGTTTCTTATGGCAGTATTGTTCCTTTCTTTACACTCCTCAATGCTGAATACTTGTAATGCCTTCCCTTGCCACCTTCAGCATTTAACCATCTTTATTTTTGTAGGTATGATGCAGACTTTGTGTGCCTTGCTCGTCCTCATCTGTTACATTGTTCTTTTAAATAGATTTTATGAAGTTTTATTACGTAACAGTTTTTGGTCAGCACATTTAATGCCCACGTTTCATGCATATTAGACATATATGTCCTTGAGCTTGACTTGTGTGTGGACGCCAATTTTTGCATCAGTAGTTTTTGTTTGCACAAGGTTTGTGCTTTCATTTTAGAGCCTCTCGCCTAACAAGTATGTATTGGTATTCAAAGGAGAGATACATCCACACATTAACGCTTTGATTTTTGACAACACTTTGATAACACCTTTGTACCTATAAATAATATCATGCTTATAATTTATAGAGTAATGGGAGAGGAAGAATACAAATGGCTTCCCAAAATAATGTACCACCAAACCATGGTAAAATAAAAAAAAATACCATATCCAAAATCAAGAGGTTCTTCTAAGAATAATAAATGAAACTCATAATAAGCCATGGATAGTGAAAATAACCTCTCTCCTAATAATAGATGGTGTCTTTAAATTGTAGCTCCTACATAATGACCCATATCTCAAGGTATCCATTCAAAATCATCACCCAACTCATATGGGACCCACAATTATCATTCAAGATGCTCCACTACTCAAATCTTAGGACAAAGTTAAGAAATTTATTAGATATAGCTTTGTAACTACCACTACCAACTCCACCTCCTTCATGAATGTATACGAAAAATAATTTTAATATTTTGAAAAAAATTAATATAAAAATTAATTTCAATTACGCACTATGTGTCCAAGGATACTTTCCAATAGTGTTGGAGACACATAAATAATACATCTAAAATTGTAAGGTAAATGGAGCTTTAACCCAAATGATTTTTAAAAATAATCAAGGATTACTATTTTTCAATGTGTACAATATAAAGCATAGGAAGTGAGAACATATTTTATTTCAAATTTAGATGAGTAGATGCAAAAATTTGCTCAAAATATAATACGTATTTTTGTGGCATATAAAGACACTAGTCAAAATAAATAAAGATTAAAATATTTTTTTATTTGGATTATAGAAAACAATACATTTTTAGATAGATAAGATCTAGCTCAATATTCAAGTAGTGTTTCCATGAAATATTGTGATAAAACTTGTTAAGTTTATGAGGATGAAGGTCAAAATTTCTATTTTTGTGTAAAATATAGATTTTAGAGTCCATTAGAATCCTCAATATTAGAAATATAAGCCTTAGAGGAAGCCATCCAATAAATTTGAATTTAGAAAGCACAATCACATTATGTTTTCATTATATCATGCATTACTACACAATGTATTTTTCTTGTAAGTATTGATTTTTATATAATGTGATCATGTTATGGATTGAGTATCACCAATCCATCACATGCATGCTATGAATTATGTATCACTTAGCCATCATATATGTAGTCTTGGTATTTGATTTAAAAATTATGATTTACCTAAATATTATTGTATGATATTAATTTATACTTTATATGTATGCATTATATCCCATAAGGATAAATTATCTTAAATATTTGTTAATTGTTTGAGGTAGCTATGCTCAAGATTCCCAACTAAGCGATGAACAAAATTGTATCCCTAGGCTCACACATACACATGCACAATAGAAGAACAAGCATTGTGCAAAAAATAAAGACAAGTTTCATTTATTTAAAAATGATTATTTACATTAGATGTGGTTATCCCTCCACCATACAAGCTTTTCAGGGCCTTACTTTTCTTAAATAAACATTGGGGATTCAAATCCTATCATCCACTCCTTTTAGCACTTAAAATTCCCTTGTTATTTTTCATTCAACCATAACCTACAATAATTATGTTGTGGCCCTACAATATTGCATGTGGCTATCCATCCTACCATTTTTTCCATTTTTATTATTCCTTCATTAACACTCAATCCTAAGGTGGATTAGATTTTTAATAGTTTCTAGCTTATTTTCAAGATCATGGCTCAAGGCCACTAATATCCTTATGCATTTTCCACTATTTTTTCTTACTTCTACCTTTGTGTGCTACCACATTAATTTAACCAATTCTATAAGTGCAACATCCAATGTTATTTCCTATGTGCATGTGTCATGCCCTAGATTTGCACGTAGGGTGAAAACACAAGTATTAATTCTTTTTAATACAATAACATAAAAATAGAATAGATAACCAAATTATGCATGACAAGTACCCAAAGATCATTGTGAATCTTGCATAAGTCTAAGACACACCTAAACTCTATGTTTGCTTATGTTGATATTTTAGTAGAGTCAAAATATGATTGAGAAAAATTTCCTCTAATATTACATAACATTAATATTCTTAAAAGAGATGACATCCTAACATATAACTACTTGAAGGTAACAATCAACACTCCACATTGGAACTAGCTTATTCACCAACTATTATAACTAATGGTAACTTCTAGATGTTGCATGATGAGTGTTGTGATTTTGTAGTTAGAAATGATATCATTATGATAATTGTTAAAATATCATTATTATTGGTTGATAATAATATTTGTATTAATGTTACTAATACAATAAAATATTATTCTTGACAACCAATTTATTTAGCTATTAATTTCCTTAATCCCTATCAACTTAAATACATGTATTATTCATATTGTTATTATTATTGTTATTAACATAATATCAATATTATATTTCCATATTAATAGAGGAGTCATTCTTTATTATCAATATCTAATACCACTCCTAACTTTCCTTACATATTTATAATGGTAAATGGTATAATTTATATAAATATATATATTGCCTTTAGTTTTAATCTTAATATTTTTATTTATGATTTGTGTGATTTTTTTTGCATCAACATTTTGGATCACACTTTGTGAAAATCTAATGTCTCTAAACTAATAAATATTATTATTGACTTTTATAAATATTTACTTTTCTCCTTAACAATTCCATATTATTATGTAAAATCTCTTAATAACTTTGATATAATCCTCAATATTTAATGGTGATATTGTTATTGCATTTATTATTGTAGTCTTATTTTTACTATTAATTGCTAATGCTAAATTTACTACTAGTATTAACTTTTTCATTTACATAAATCTATATTTCACTTATTCCTAATAATTGGAAGATTAATAATAATATTATTATCTAACATCACTACAAATTTCTTTTAAATAAATTAGTATAAGCTTGCATTAATATTAATCTTAATGAGGAATTACTTAAAGTTAATGTTAAATTCTACAAGTCAAAGAATGTGATGATAATTATTTAACTTTAACAATAATCCTCTGTCAATATTATTTACCCATAATAATTACACAACTAACGTACATTTTGTCTTTGTTTTTATTTATTGGAGAAATGTATTATATAATAAAAAATTATATTAAAAATACATTATCATTACCCATAATGATTACCCAACTAACATACATTTTGTCTTTTACTAACAAAATATTACTTTTATAGAACTATTGCTATTATCAATGTAATTTTTAATATTATCTTTATTCTTAATGATTTTATATTCTATTTTATTAATATTAATATTAGCATTCATATAATATAAAACTAAATGGGTCATATTTTACGTTGAAGGCTTATCCTATTTGAAGTGGGCGAAGCTAACTTTTTACATCAACACCGTAAAACTCGACAGAGAGGGCTTTCGACCATGTAATTGATCTTCACTGTTCGTTTGGGTCGCCGGTTTTGGTTTCACCGTACTCTGTCATCACTGTTATTTGCATATTTTTCTGTACTCGTCCATCTCCCACAACCTTTGTTCGCAGACTCCAAATGCCCTAAAATGTCCATCGTGAAGGGCACCCAAAGCCCCTCGTCTATCTCGTGATCCTGCAATTTTAGGGGCGCAGGGAGATCCAAATTGAGTACAAGATCGTTCCCCTGTGTTTTCCACCCTGTTCTGAGCAGTTGAAAGCCACGCCGAATGCATAACGCTGAGACCAAAAGCTCTGTATGTACTGAAGGCTACCACAGGGATTCTGTGCTTGTGGGCAGCCTCCATACTCCACCCCAAAAGTGCATCATAGATTATACAGAGAGCCCCTGCATCCTGGCCCTGTTGAGCTTCAATCCATGAACTAAAGGGCTGTTCGAGCTTCTGGGTGAGTTGATAAAAAGAGGGGCATAATTCTTGGGGGAGTTGCTCAAAGCTCTCAAGACCCTCCGCGAGGCCTTGTATGTGGGGCGTTGGAAGCACCAGCAGGCAAATGTCCAAACCAGAGGAAACGACATTGGAAATTTGTTGCTGCAGACGTGGTCCATTAGCAGGGGTGGCGACGAAGCTCACAATGAAGGCATGAGTCGCAAGCAGCTTTGCAACGTCCAACAGTGGGATGGTGTGACCCAATGCTGGGAATGGCACTGCTATAATGTGAGCTTTCATTATTCCCATTCGAAGCTGCTCCTCTCGCGTCCTTTCTCCTGGCTCGCTGCCCTTGCTTCAAACGCCTCCAGCATCACAGGCTTGTCCACTGCAACTGCCTACCTCCTTGGATGATACGCCCTCACCTCTGCCCTCTCTTGCGGTTCCTCATTGTATCCTCTAGAATGTCCAGCAACAACGACATGTCCTCAACGGTCCTCTGCAGAACGTTTTACCAGTGTTGAAGATTGTAGCTCATGTTTTCTCATTGATCTACCATAGCTCTTCGGCGTACCCATTGCACACCAAGGCGTAATTGCTAGTATTATTACGTCGAAGGCGTATCCTATTTCAAAATAGCCGACCTGATATCTGAAATCAACGATTAAAAATTGACTAGAGCCAATGCAATACGGTTAAATCAATCTTGGCCATTGAATGTTTGTCGGCGGTTTCTTGGCGTAACAAGTTATACGGTTAATTTTGCTCGCCTACATTCATCGAATTGCTTCCCACCATTCAAGGAATTGTTAAAACGTACCGGTTGTCCAATTGTAATAGAAAATCGTACGAATATTTTTAGATCAATGAGCAGGTAGTTACCACTTTCTACGAGAATTTTAGTGCACGTCTCCAACAATAATATTGTTTAAAAAAAATTGTTGTCGGCAAAACGCGTGCTATGATAGCCATTAAAAAATTCATACTGCAAAATTGGGGATAAAAATAGTTAGACCAATTTTGCTTTGCCTAACTTTCTGCCAAATGCTCATTTAAAAGTTAAACCACTCAGTCTTATCAAAACATCTCAAATCTTTATGCGTTAGCTAAAAAGTTGTTGCCATTTATCACACAACTGTTAAATAAATATCATATATAGTGTAGTTCAGTTTCACTGTTTCTTCATAGTTGCAGTTGTAGTTGTTCGTGCTTCTCTCTTCCAGTGAACAAGTTTTCGTTTACAACTGTATGTTCTATGATGTTTAACTTTTTTGTTGTTGCTATATACTCAGAATATAGTAATTTCTTCATGATTATTTCACTCTGTTAATGTATGATTTTTTTTATATTTTTCTAATATATGTGCATGCCTTTTATTGCAGGGCAAAGGCTATCCAGCCCCCAAAACAGCATGGGGGCATGGATGCGTATACCTCTGCATACTCTGACGGCCGTCCAAAACAACCATGTGCTGCAGGCGTCAGATTTTTTTTGTTTTACGTTTCTGATATTTACTTTTTTAATAATTTTATATTTTTCTTTTTATCTATTTATTTTTAAGTTAAATGTGTGTAAGATTTGGTTTTTTTCTTGAAAGATTCTTCGTGTGTAAGATTTGGTTTTTTATTTTTAAGTTAAATGTGTGTAAGATTTGGGAATATACAGGGACACAGAATTTACAATAGATAGGTCTTATAGGTAGGAGACATCAACTTTATTTACACTTCATAAAACATATGTGTCAAATCATAATGATGGGAATATTAAATCTCTACAATTGATTGAAAATAAAATTGAGGAACTTTTAAAACAGTTGTGTGACTCTGAATTGATGTTTCTTGAAAGATTCCTCTTGTGGTGGAAAGTGGTGGAAAATGGTGGAAAATGATTGTGGTCTAGAATCTCTATTCAAAAAATCTTACTAAAATTTGTGACTCTGAATTGATGTTTCTTGAAAGATTCCTCTTGTGGTGGAAAAGTGGTGGAAAATGGTGGAAAATGAGTGTGGTCTAGAATCTCTATTCAAAAAAGTTGTGCGACTCTGAATTGTTGTTTCTTGAAACATTCCTCTTGTGGTGGAAAAGTGGTGGAAAATGGTGGAAAATGAGTGTGGTCTAGAATCTCTATTTAAAAAATCTTACATAATTTTTGTCATGAGCTCTTCAATCATATCATAAAAGTCTATTGATTAGAAATACAATTGTCATATCATAATAATTATTATTATTTTATCGTGAATTTTTTGGTACAATATGAGTAAATATTGCTTACTATTCTAAATTCCACATTAGTCAATAGAAGTGATGCACAATATATCTTGTTTCCTTATTGTTTATTTTTTATTTTTCTAAGAACAAAATGTATGAAAATAAGAATAGACAAAGCACAACTCAATCCAATAAAAAAAATTGATAATAGATTCTTTAAAGTTAATTAAAAAAATGAATTTAATAAAGTACAATTAATTTAGATTAATCATAACATTTTTACTTATTTAAGTAATTAAAAAAATTAAAAATAAAACTATGCTAAATTTAGTATTTAATTAGATTTTGAATGACAAAGAGGCATTGTAGATCTCAAGAAATAATTTCTCAATGTTATAGATTTTTCTAATGAATTCAAACAAATATCATAGATTGCCAAAGTTTGTTATCTACTACTATAAAACTTATGCATAGATCTAAATTTATAAATTGATAAACTATTTGAAATAAATAAAAGTATATATATATATATATATAAAATTGATCTTAAAATAATTTAATCCCAATTTTTTTTTATAAATTAAGTTGTTCTCTCATTAGTATCATATTAAAAGGAAGCCATCTAACTTTTCTTAGTTTAACGTTATTCTTCAAAATTTAAATTATATTTATTGTTAATTTTCTAATTAAAATATATAGTTTAAATCAAATGAGATCAAAAAAATAAAATAAAATTATCAGCATTATCAGATGTTTTTTTAATGAAAGATATTTTTATTTATTTCCCTGGTGTTTATTATATATTTAGATTTTTTATTTAGTTTTCTTGTAAACAAATATAATATAAATACTATAATTAATAATAATAAAAATTAAACAATAATAATATAAATATAATATTATATAAGATAAATAAAATTAAAATAACATATAATATAATTATAATTATAAATTTATAATAATTATAATGACATATAATATAATAATTAATTAATAAAAACTTATAATCATAAAAAAAACCATAATATAAATACATAATAATATTATATAACTATAGGATTATATGATTAAATATATTAATAATAAAATAATAAATAAAAATGAAATAATATAAAACAATATTAAATCTATATAATTATTATTATTAATAAATTAATAATTAAATATAATATTTAAATAATAAATTATAACCCTAACAATAATCATAACCCTAACCCTAACCTAAACCTTTCTCCTAATTGAACATTAATTGTAAATTTAATTGAACCCTAAATCCTAAATTTAATTGAATGCTAACCCTTATCATTTATAAAATCATAACCAAATTGAACCCTTAACCCAACCCTATTTTAACGCTACTCATAACCATATCTTTAATTCTAGTTATAACCCTAACCCTAATTCTATTTATAACACTAACCATAGCTATATTCTATAATTCATAATCTTATTTTAAGACTAACCCTAACCTTATTTAAAATTTAACTCTAAGACTAACCCTAATTAAACTTTAACCTCAATCCTAATAAAATTTTGAACCTAACCATGTTTGACCCCTAACCATAACTTATATTAAATTTTTATGTTAAATATACTAAAATATTATTATTTATCTAATAATATAATAAAATAATATTGTATAATTATATACTAATTCATGTTATGTGCCGGGCCATGACTGCTACTAGCATATCTATCCTAAATTTATTTTTTCATCATTCAACTTTAATATAGATATATTAAATTTAAAAAATTAACTAGTATTATATAACTATAGGATTATATGATTCAATATATTAATAATAAAATAATAAAAATAAATAATATAAAACAATATTAAATCTAGATATAATTATTATTATTAATAAATTAATAATTAAATATAATCTTTGAATAATAAATTATAATTTTAAGAATAATAGTGATCTAAAAATATATATATTAATAGTAGTATATTTTTATATTACTAATATTAAAATTATTATATTATTCTTAATATATTTTTTATATGACTATTATATTTGTTATAAGTTTCATGTAATAATTTTTTAATATTTTTATTATATAATAGTATATTGTTATTTATTTTTATATATTTATTATTATATATTACATTATTATATTATTCTTATTATTAAATTATTCTTACTATCATGTTGTTGATAAATGTAAGGATTAAAATAAGTTTAATTTATAATTTAATATATATTAATATGAGCCTATTAATATAAATTAATTAAAAGATATTAATATATAATATAAGAATTAATATTAATATATGGAATTTTTTTTAATGTAATATGATAATAAGTAATTATTACTATTATTATTGTTGTAATATTAATATATTATATAAAAAATCTATTGTAATATAATATATTATAGTTAATATTAAATATTACAATATATATTTTATTATTTAATTATTCTTTTAATTAAAGTTAGTTCCAAAATTATATTATATTATACTATACTATATTTATATTATAATTTATTATTTAAAGATTATATTTAATTATTAATTTTTTATTCATAATAATTATATAGATTTAATATTGTTTTATATTATTTCATTTTTTATTTATTATTTTATTATTAATATATTTAATCATATAATCTTATTATTATTATTATTATTATTATTATTATAGTTTTTTATTAATTAATTATTATATTATATGTCATTATAATTATTATAAATATTTAATTATAATTATATTTTATGTTATTTTAACTTTATTTATCTTATATAATATTATATTCATATTATTATTTAATTTTTATTATTATTAATTATGGTATTTATATTATGTTTATTTAAATTGTATCATTAAAAAAAAACTGAATAAAAAATATGTCCGGTAATAGTAACACTGTACTTTTCTGACTGTATTGGCAGGTGTACTGGTGGCAGGTCTGAGGTGCACGGGCAACCATGGTCATGGATGCAGGAGCGCAATGGCATGCCGTTTTGAGGGCTGTATAGCCATTGCCTTGTGCAGACTCTTGCATGCCTTTGCCACTTCTGACAAATCCTTCTTTTACACACGTGTGTGTTGCGATGTTTCTTATGACTGGTGTGTTGTAAATACTTGAAAATTCTAAAATGTCAAATGCAATCGCGAGTATTTAGCTTATTTGACTTCCTCAACCACCCATAATTGTAGTGGTTCAGAAGATATTAATGTTGTTAGGTATGTTGGACTTTTCTTATTCTGGCTTTCCTAGATTTCCAAGTTTTTCATTGCAGCACACGAGCAACTAATGAATCATACCCCAAGTTTTAGAAACGTGCCATTGAAGTATAACAGTAAGCAACTTTCAAAACACTCGTTTCTTTGGCACTTTGGCATGATTTTCAAAAGCAAATGATGGTTGTAAGCTTACAAGAGCACATCGGTTGCTTTGTGTTAGTATTCATTTATCTAATATTTAATGGCATAATTCTCATGGACCATCCATTGTGGCTATAATACAAATATGAATGTGTAGCTATGACATCTCTTTATAAATGAAAACATGTAAACAAAGATTAAAATATGTTTGATCTCAGCACAAATGTTGTTAATTAGTTAAATTATGAACCAACTAGTATCCTTGATGTATCCTTGAATTTGTTAAAATTATAAGATCATGAGAGGCGCGAACTAGATTGCTGACGCTTGGCCGGGTTTTGGTTTGTGCTGAGTGAGTGCACTCATTTTGAACATTATGCTTGTGGGGAATGAAGATAGAGGGTAGCCAAAAAACAATGCTTCCCCAAACAGTAATGTAGTCTTACAAGAACCACATAAACAACAATATTTCCTTAATTTACTTGAATCAAAAATAGACCACTAGATGTGGAGAAACTAAGCATTTCAAACCAATGGCTAAAGCACCACATGCATTAATTTTTAGAAAGGCCCTACAGATATGGATAGAATATACAACTTCTAGAATACCCAATAAAACTAGGGTAGAACAATATCTTATCAATATGTATTTATGTTCAAAATATATTATTTAACAAAACACATGATATGACAATGGGAAAATAGAGGTGCAACATGGATGCACAGAATATTGTTTCCACTAAAAGAACAAACTGAACTTTTGTCGGAATCAATCATCTTGTACAAACTATGAAACAAACTCAACAGAGACAGTGAGCACAGTTAATCAGAGATAGAATTTACCTCCTTTGAAATAGCTTTTAGTTCAGTAACTAAAGCTTTTACGGTCTTGTCAATACCCCTGGTAATCTGAATGGGATTTGCTCCAGCTCCAACCACCTGAACACAGCAGCCTTGCCATTCAGCTAATTCTTTTCAAAAATCAGATGCTTGACTTCTTTCAACTTTCTCTTTATCTTAAAAGCTAAAGCATTGCATAATTATTTCTGTTTCATATAAAACATGTTTTTATAGAACTTCAAGTTATGTAATAGTTTATTTGAACTTCCTTCTATATTTATGTCGAGGGCGTCCCACGTTGAGCTTTGCAATCCCTTTTCACTCCTGAATGGTGCAAATTGTCCTTTTATGTTATGAGAGGATGAAACGAATTGCAACGATTCATCATTTTTCCATTTTTGCCATTTTGTAGCTTTCCTGCTCCTCAAACTCTTCCTCGTTGGTACTGACCTTTTGCTTCTCCATTTGTGTACGTAACATAGCAGTTATTGCAAAATTTATGATGAATGGTGAGGTAGGCACATTAGTTGGTTGGTCTTTCTCAATGGGACATTTGGTGTTAACTTGGAGGAGATTGGTTTTGGGTTTGTCTCTTTTTAAAAAAATCTATGGTGGTAGGGTTTTGTATGTTTTCTTACAAACTCTACACAGTTTCCTCCTACAAGTGTTGCACAGTTTCCTTCTTGTGGCATCATTGACAGAAGGGACTCTTTTGCAAAATCTTTAGGTAAGTCAATTGCCCTGCTTTCATTACGGGCTTATTGCGAGCATGTAAACGACCACTTCAATTTTTTTAAAGCTTTTTTTACTCTAAAATGATTATTTGCTTATGTCTCCATAGGTTGGAATCCGTAGGTGTGGCCTTGGTGATATTGTTCATGTAAACTATACACACTTTTTCCTATCGAGGCATTGTTGACACACCAAAGACACAGTTTTATACAGAATCTTCCAAGTGACTTTGCACTCTTTTACTGAAGCTTTCTATGTTTATTTCCTAGTTGATGCCAGAAGATTTTGAGGATTTTGAGCCCCCATTTGCAGCTTCCATCATTTGTACGTAACTTCAAACCTTGATGTACAATACTATATAAATCTAGGGTTTATAAATTTAAAATAAATTATTTGGAAAACCAAACGAACCAAGGGTTTTTGGAGTTTATAAATGGTACAAAATTCCCTCATAGCCTTTCGATATGGTGCACCCTGTTCCGCAATTTCAACACTTTGTTATATCTCCTTGGATTTGGTTTGGAGTCTAACACCTGTCCATGCCCTATTAGCGTATGACATCAATATTTGACTTGCATTTTGGTTTCCATTTATCATTCTATGATCTTGTCTATTACAAGTTAACACAAGATCCTCCCAAAACACCTGGATTCATATTACTGTCACTCTGGGATTTTCCTTTTCCTTTTTTCCTAATTCGATAAGGCAAACATGCAATTCATCTTCTCATGAATAATTGCCAACTTTCTATAATCATCTCTTTTGTGTTTCCCTATAGCCTAACAGCTCGACACAAATTTCTACAAAGTTACTAGTTTCAATGTCAATTAGTGAAGGTGTATTTACTAATTTTAGTAAACTACAAATGAAAAATAATACAAATACTACATCAACATTCCACTATTATAGATGTAGCAACTTTTGTGGAGACGATCTTGTACAACTTGGATCACAAAACTATGTGGGAAAAAAATCACATGGGAAAATTATGGTAAATTGAATCACAGGTGGTTGCAGCTTTCTTCTTTTTAACATAATATTCTCTTTGTGGATTATTCCACATAACATATAAATTCCCATCTATAGGGAAAAAACCTCCAAAATCTTGATGCAAATCCTAGAAAATAATATAGAAAACTCATTAGACATAGTCAACAAATTTTCACTCAACTTACTCTGCAAATTTAGTAAAGGCAATATAAAGCTCGAGAAGTTTGAAATTGCACAATATTTCTTCAAATGCATTAAACTCCTAATCATCTTAGATTCTTAGACATTCATTTCATCCAACTTCAATAAAAATGATAAAAATCATCTAACTTTGCATTGTTTTAACCTTTATCCAATAATGTGGGAAAGTTGAGATGACATGCAGTTCATTCAATGAAAAGAATGTCACACTGTTATTTCCAAAATTATTCAATGAAGAACTCTAGTAAATATGCATGGCTAATAATTCAAAGGTTAATATTTTCAGCATTTATTTTTTCTCATCTAATAAGATATTATTTTGATGAGTTATCAGTGAAACCATACAAGTGATAGTTCCATCAGCCTATGAGAAAACCATGGCTTTACCAATAAGATTGGTTGTTTCCAACCCAAAGACCTTTTCAACAATAGTCATTGCAAATTCCATGGTAGCTCCTATTCCCATGTTTGTAATCACCTTGCCATCAACTACAACTCTTACATTCACCGCACTCTGGTCTGAGAGTCTGCTTGAATGGTTTGGATGAGATGTAGCTTTTTTACCCTGTCAAGAGAATAACACCTTCAATACACTTAACAAAGCATATGGAAACACACCCATTGGTTTGCTATAAGAAGCACACTTGAGTTTGATTATCTTTCTTTGGATACGGGCCCAATAATTCAGGGTCTCAGAAAAATGAAAGATTGTACCTAAAATCACTTATTTAATCTGATCCAAACTACTTTTACAAATTCCAAAATTAATGTCTACATAGCTGTCATGGTGTTTACACTACTTGTTTGGGTGTTCACTTGAAAGATGAAATTCCTCTATGATAGAGTTAATTAATATTATATTACATATAGATATATT